>PUFA01000024.1:1887500-2055000 GCA_003508835.1 Eonycteris spelaea | reverse complement strand
GAACGAAGTGCATAAAGAGAAAAAAAAATAGAGCCATAAATACATGAATAGTAAATGGAAAGAGCCAACAGTCTGTCAAGTTTACATAAAATTTTTTTCAGAAGTTCTTACCAGAATAAAATGGTACTGGAATTTAGATCCCCTCTCCCCCACCCCCTGCCCCGGTGGAAACATACAGCTGTATATGGCCAGACTTTACAGATCAAAAAAATTATTCAACAACTTTAGCTTCTGCCAAGATGAGTAACAGATTTCTCCTCCCACCTGAAAAACAAATAAAGCCATACAAAAATATGAAACAACAGTTTTTAGATATTGCGTATCAGGCAGCAAGAAAAGTGACCACTGAGAAAGAGGAAAGAAACAAGGTAAGCCCTATGATTGTGTCCGCTTACTGCCTTCACAAGTTTCCAGGCTACAGCACAAAGAGAGGGAATTCAGGTGAAGCCCAGCAGTGTCCTGGAATTGAAGAGGTGACAGACTTAGGAAGCCAGAGTAGCAAGATTTCACAGGACAAGAGAGAGACACAAAGAGAAAACTTCAGCGATCTGCAGAGGGTCTCCCTTTAAGCCTTCAATTGAGTACTAATCAGCCCATGCATGTGAGAACACTGTCCAAAGAAGGGGATAAAACTACTCAAAAGGCACAGAGTGAAAAAAATCTCTGAAATTAGTTTACATTCCCATGGAAGAAAAATGTAAAAACCTCCTAGTTTGTAGGGCTTTAAGTAGAACAAACAGATTGCTTCCGTATTGGAGAAAAGTTA
This sequence comes from Eonycteris spelaea, assembly GCA_003508835.1. NCBI lineage: Eukaryota > Metazoa > Chordata > Mammalia > Chiroptera > Pteropodidae > Eonycteris > Eonycteris spelaea. The sequence goes on along the minus strand of PUFA01000024.1, from coordinate 2,054,234 downwards.
ACCCTATATTAAAGGCTGCTCTATATCACTAGCCAAAATTCAAAAGCAAGCCTTGACAGAATCAAGCTTGTTTCCAAGTAACCTAATTGAAGTCCAAAACAAATCTCAAACCTCAAGAAAATTCATAGCAACATATCTAGTACCCAATACAATAAGAATTCAAGTATCTGTCATGCAATCAAAAATTCCCTGACACATACAAAGAAACAGGAAAACATGACATGGTGAGGAGAAAAATCAGTCAATGACAAAGATCAGAAATAACACAGATAATACAATTAGTAGGCAAGAACATTTTAAAACAATTATAATTCACATATTTAAGAGTATAAAAGAGTGGGAGTCATAGAGACATTCATGATAAAGAGACTCAAATCACATTTCTAGAGATAGAAAAAACATTGTAACACCTGACAAGAATTTTACTGGATAGAATTAACAATAGATTAGACAATTAAGAAAAGGTTAGTGAACTTGAATGCATTGCAAAAGAAAATATTCAATTTGAAAAACAGAGATAAAAGACTGGAGGAAAATAAGCAGCATCAGTTTGATGTCGGATAACTTTAAGCAGCTAATGTGACAATATTTGTAGTCACCAAAAGGGAAGAACATAAAAAAATATTTGAAAATAATGGCCAAAAGTTCTCCAATTTTGTTGAGAATTATAGGCTTCTATATTTAAAAAGATTAACAAGAGACAAGTACAAGAAACATGAATTAAAACTGTACTGGTACATATCATACCTAAATGGCTTGAAACAATAAAGAGAAAACTCTTAAAGCCATCATAGGAAAAAAAAAAAACACATATACAGAGGAAAAAAAGACAAGAATAACAGCACATTTCTAATGAAAACAATGCAACCTAGAAGACAGTGGAGAATTATCTTTGAAATACTGAAAGAAAAAAAAAGACTTATTTTAATGTAGAATTCTATACTCAGTGAAAGTATCTTTCGAAAATGGGAGAAAAAAAACCCAAATAATTATCTTAGACAACCAAAAGCTGAAAAAATTTATTGCCAGCATATCTGCATTATAAGGAATATGAAGGAAGTCCCTTAAGCATAATAAAAATGGTAGCAGGTAGAAATCTGGATATACACAAAGATCTAAAAAAACACCAAGATGGTTAGTTTACAGGTGAATATAAATGATGTTTCCTAATTTTCGGATCTTTTAAGGGTAATTCACTGTTAAAGAAAAGTCAGTTACAAGGTATTTTTGTTTGTATAACTCATAGAAATAAGATGTATGATGACAGTAGCACAAAGGCTGAGAAGAGAGAAAGTGAAGTATAATATTACTTGCAGGTAATTCATTATGTTATAAATACATATTATACACACCCACATATCCATAATTAATGTGATTAATCAACGATTAATAATTATTTTTATGTAAAGAGATTAATGTGACTGCTACTTCCTGAATCATCCGTTTTACCTAATTTTCTAAGACTTCTTGCAAATTCACATAGTGATAATAATACGCATTCCAAGGTGATATTCAAAATATTCAACAACTGAGATGATAAGAAATTCTTCCAATCAGAATGGACACTGGCTATACTGCTTGGACAGAGTATTAGAGGCCCTTGTTTGCCAGGTTTTTTTCATTTACTTGCTAGAATATAAAAATGTCCTGAATTCCCAAGTAAGGGGATAGTGGTCAGGAAGCTTTACAGAAGGGGAAAGTAGTTTAATATTTAAAAACCAGTTTGTCTGGACCACTGCACACTGGCTGACTGTCAATGCTGTGTTTGACACAATTTAGCGCCTCATAGTCTTGGATGTTTTTCTTATTTCCTCTTCCATATAAACTATATAAATTATTTGAGAACAAAGATAATATCTAAAAAATTTTTTAGACTTATTTTGTGTTACCAATAATACTTGGAACCTGGGGATTCAATAATTAATAAATAATCTATTCCCTAAATGCTAAAATATATATGGAAAACACACACACACACACACACACACACACACACACACACACACATTCTCTAGTCTCGTTCATTTATCCTACTAATTTTTATTAAAGACTACTAAGTCCCAGTCACAGAACTGGGTGCCAGAGTTAGCGAGAAAGGACAGATAACACCTCATAAAAACCATGAAGTTTACTTAAAAAGTACTCAGACCTTTTCTACCTAAAATTCTAAACAAACAAACAGAACAGCTGGTATATTTGAAAGTATAGGCCTAGGGACATAGGGAAAAGCCTTTTGGAAAGTACAAATTTTGAGGAAACTGTAGACTCTTAAATAGTTGTGTTTCCTGTCTTTTCAAGGTCACTAAACTTTCCAACAGAAAACTTTTCATTTTTATTGCTTGCTCTTCGTCCTCTTTGTTCCCTATGTAGTATGGGACACTGGTTACCGACTACTTCATATTATTTCTTCCTACTTATCTAACCATTTCGCTGATCTTTTCAGTGGTTCCTCTTCTCTTCTTGAGCCCTAAAAAGACATGTTTCCCAAGATTTTAATATTAGTACCCTATTTGTATATCCTTTCTGTTCATGATCCACTCACCATTCTGGCATCAATTATCAGATTTTGCAGTTGGTTCCCGAATATAGAGGCCCTTCCTGAACCTCAGTGTTTCTTCTCTGTTTCTAATTTTCATGGCTGTCTTCTTCCTTGACTAGTTTGTACATCCATTTACCACCTCCAAGCTACACTCTGCCTGACTAAACCCCTTCTGATTATGGCACTGCCACCCTCAAGTCATCCTGTTTTGTAGCCTTGAACCACCTTTGATTCCCCCTCACTCCTTTACCAGCATAGTAAGGTAGACTAGATCAGAAGTCAGTTAACCTGGGTTCAAACCTAGCAAGTACCACTTACCAGCTAGGTGAACTTGGGGATATTAATTAACCCTGGAGTCTCAATTCCCTCCAAATGTAGAGGCAACATTTCCCAGATGTGAGAACTAAGTAAGCAAATGCGTATAAAGTACCTGATGTAAAACAGTGTTACTTTGCCCTTAAACTCATCTATGAAATCAATTGCACTATGTAAACAATGCTGCCTCATTCTTCAAATCTCCAATAAACTTTGTTTTAAATTTTTCTCATTTGAAATATTTCACTTCTCCCTTGAAGAATTTTGTTTGTACTTATCTAGTAGCTTCAAACCTACTTTGAAATCATTGGTACTTACTTCACAAACTGGATTTTTGGATTTTCCAGATTTGCTCTGTTCAATAATATAGCTATTCAAATTTAAATATGTGGCTATTCAAGTTTAAATGTAAATTAAATATGACTAGAAACTAAATTATTTAGTTAATCTAGCCACATTTTAGGTGCTTAATAGTTGCATGTGGCTAGTTGCTACTATAATGCTATATACTACTTACTGTATGTTACAGAATATTTTCATCATCAAAATTTTCAACTCCTTTGATAGAAACAACAATATCTCTGCATTTTTTCATTTTCATATTTTCTGTGGTCTCTTATAGTTGATAAGCACTTAAAAATACATATTGTGGAATATATCATAAATTCATAAAATTTGTAAAAGTGAGTACATGAATGGATCCTATGAGTGCTTTTAAGATCTCTAATATTATGTACCATTAATTATGAATCAGCAATTAGCTGTTTGCTTTGTGTTTACCTTCTGTTGAAGAGAATTATGGCAAGGTCTTCTCAGTTTCTTGCCTACCCCACATCCTCAAAGGCAGATCCAGACTAACTAGGCTGGTACTAGGACTTCTAAAAGAGAATGGAATGAAAGACAGTAAGAGCAATACAGGTATTCCACAACAAGTGGTGGATTTTTAGAGGGCAGTAATTTAGAGGCTGAAGTGTATGAGGGTAGTACATTTTTTTTTTTTTAATGGGAATTTTATCAAGTATTGCAAGGACCTGCATGCCACCTTCCCTGTTTGGAAGATACAGGAAGGAAAGACTTGAGATATTGGAATTATCCATTATTGCATGGACTTTGCTTTCTTAACTACAATGCTATTCTATGTCTGAAACCATATGGATCTTAGTTTTATAGGCATTGGGATTATATAACATCACGTTACAACTTTTTCTTTGATTTGTATTGATTTTCTCTTGTATGACTTTTTATTTCACTTAATAAATATTAATGCTCATTGTAGCCTTTTCATACTTGTAAGTCCCCAATTTCATGCCACTCTGGATCACAGGCCAATCTAAGAACCAACCTAAAGCTATATAAACATCTATAAACAATACTGGTTAACACTGGCATTAAGAATTTCCAGAAAAGGAGCGGACTCTTCTCACGACAGGCCGGCACAGGTGCATTCTCTAAGAGGGGCATGAGGAATAGAGCCCCCTGACCCCCTCTGACATTAATGGGCTTCCCACAGCCAAATCTCTGTGCCCTGCCTTGAGAATTTACCCAACTGTAAAATTGAATTCTACATAGTTTCATGTGGGAAGATGACGCATGCCACTCCTGCAAACTATCACATGTTCTTTATAAATTCTGTTGTTAAACAACTTTTACCATGGGTAGTCAGTTTGGGCCCTAGGATTTTTTTTTATCTTCAACTCAACCTCTCAAGAATGGCAAAGAAAGGTGTTTTAACTGCTGCAAACTCTGTACTATGAAAACAAAGCAAACATTGAATTACTGTTGCTTTAAGATTTTTTTAGTGGTAAGAGAATTGGCATATTATTTGACCTGATGCAAAATCAATCCTTAGCAAGCACTTTGACAACTTCTAACTGAACAGATTACTGGGCTGAACACAGTAAACACTCAGCATGGCAACACAAATGTTTTACATGGTCAGTTCTTCTTTATCTGTTATTTTCATTTGGTTTAGGATGATTCTGATCAATGTTATGATTTTCATAGAATTGATTTTCAATTAATGAAATATGGATTCAATTACAATATATCGAGCAGCAAAACAATGTGAACAGACAGTTCACACTGCTGTGCATGTCTTCTCTGTTATAATGAAATCCATTGAAAGCTTACGTGTTCTACAGTCATTGTGACAGGACAGCTGTGTTCTTTACACCACGTCACCATCGTCATTAATTAGCTAACTTACTTAACTTTTCTAATGTTCATTTTTGCAGATACAATATAAGAGTTGTATTAACTGTGTCATAGATTTCCTGTAAGAATTTAACAAGATAATATGTAAGAAAACACTTAAAACAAGATCTGGTATATGAGACGTATAGTAGGCATTCATTAAGTTTTAAATCAGCATAATTTTAATATGTATGGAAAAGATCTTTCAGTCAAACTCATCCTCTTATTCCCTTTCTAATTCTACCTACCTTTCTCTAACTTCACTTCAGTACACAGTAAGTGTTTGTAAGCTTTCTATTACCCTGTTGATTTTTCCTTTGTTCCATTGGTTGTATATTCATTATTTTGACACACATAAGATGACATCACAGGAAAACATTAAGTATAAAAGCAACTCAGAGTTGACATCCCATCAACTTTTGCATAACTGTAAAGTTCATTTAACTATTACGATATCTCCAAGTCTCCAATGAATGAACTAAAAATGAGGACTGGCAAGAGGACAGAAAACTGTCCTTTCAGGAAAATAGTGGAGACATCACTCTTCAGAGCAAGACCTGCAAGAGACTGAGTAGGTCGGATTTATCTTCTGTAAGCCACATTTCTTTTGACTTCATTGGAAGAAGCACTTATTTCCTAATGTCTATTAATTATCATTTCCTTCAACCTAAATGTAAATGACAAAATCTGATTTCATATTATACAGCAACCAAAATTTTAAAATAGGGTTGGAAAAGTTCAGGATATAGAGATGGGTAATTATCTGCAAAGGATACTTGTTAAAGAAACACCACAAGGTAATTCCAAGGCCTGGTAGAGTACTCATCTTTACAACACAGATGTTGCTCAATGAATATGTGTTGAGCAATGAACGAGGCAGAACCTAGTGGTACACTCTGTCTCTCTTATCTCACAGCACCCAACATAATACTAAGTACAAAAGAGGAGCTCAATAAATATTTGGTGAATTAAATGTAATGTTTATTGAGCAAACCATATTCTTTGGGTTATTCCCCTTTAGTCCTTAGGCTGGTACCTTAGGCTAAGTCCACTGACTTAGGATTGAGATCTTTAGTTCAAGATTCATCCTGAGGACCTGTCAAAGTCATATTAATTTATGTACATCAGTTTATTTTCTTAAAACTGAAACCCAATTGTGAGGCACTTTGTTTTTTGACAAACTTTCTATCCTTGAAAAGCCATCTAATAGAATTCTGTAACTCACCTACTTCCCACTCAGAACACAGACACAAGTAGAGGAGCCAAAAGGGTTTGACCAAATTAATTTAGCCTTGGGAATGTACTGAGTTAAACTCTTTGAACCTTGAAGTTCAGCTTGAATTAAAACTTTTAATCATTTAATTTCTCCTTTTCAGTCCATATTTATCCCTGGTGATTCACCATAAATTACTCTCTAGTTAAAGAAACTCAGACCTCTTCTTTCTCCTCAATATGCAATAGTCATTCATGTCTTTGGTTGTTTCTTTCTCATGGTCTGATATAATCTCCTTTTTTCATTCGGCAGCTGCAAGGCTCATCTTCATTATATAATCCCATGGCAGCTTCCTTGACGAGGTAGGTCTTCTGTGATTCATCCTTGCGAACTTATTTCCCCTGGTTCATAACACTTTAGAATGTTATGACTTGCGTAAATGCTTTGTACAAAGTTTAACAACAGTAGATTTAAAGTACTTTGAAAGCAGTGAACATATCAGACACTTCCTTTGTTTTTGCATAACTCTCATAATACCTATCAGCATAACTCCCATAAAACCTATCAGAGCACCCAGCACTTTGAGAACAAATGGAGACTTGTGAGTCTGAATAGAATAAAACAGAATTGAGTGATAAGATTATTTAAGGACAGACAAGAGAATAAAAGTTTTATAGGTAGAGAGTTATACTAAAATCATTCATAATAACTAAAAAGGCTAAATTTAAGGGAAAATATGCCTAATGACTAAGATGAATGTATCTAGATGCCATATATTTTACCTATTTTTTTATTGTCATTTTTATCCCACCAGAAAATAATCTTCATGAGGACAGAAATTGTTGTAGAATTTTTTCCACTGTTTTATTCCCAGTACAGAAAATAATGTCTGGCATATAGTGGGTGCTCAATACATGTTGATTGGATAAATGAATTAATGAACAAATGAATTTAGAAAAGTAATTTAAAAATAAATGATCATGCTTCCTTGGCTTATTTAATGGTATACACATTCCTTTTGTCATCAGAATAAATTATTTTATGCACATCTCACTTTAATCTCTAGCCTTTCTTTTTTATGGGAACTCTCCAGATGCAAAGACTAGAAGATAAACCTAGCAAAGAGGAAAGAAAATGGGTTTTCTATGAACTAATTTTGGAAGGAAAGTAGTTACATGATTGGTTTTGGGGGTTTTGGGTTTTTTAATGTTTTCAAATGTCCTTTTTTATTAATTTCAGTTTTTACACAGCTCAATTCAAAGTATTTTAATAAGACAGAGTAGTGAATGCTGCATATTTCCTACAATGCCATTTTTTAGTTCTTACTGAGTACTAGTGCCCTCTAACAAGAAATGAATGGAGAAAATCCTAACACTTTTAGCAGCAAATAAAACTATAACAAAATGTAGTAGAAAAGAGAGTAGTTTACATCTTTGGGTAGCAAAGCTAGTAGATGATCAGCTTGCTTCTCAGAAGATATGAAACAATGTTCAAGTTAATAGGATCCCATATTCATCATTCTCTACTCTATTTAGAAAAGATGGCAGATAATACCAGACACCCGATTGCCACACCAGTTCCTTTCCTTTAACCCTCTAGTCCTCATTAACAGCAACAAATCTAATATTAAAAAATGAAACCTTAAGCCATTTACAACATTTTTACTAAAGCAGAAAACAACTATAAGTTAGAGTGAGATAGGCTAGAAATATTGGATCAAATTGATATTCAGAGTTGATCTTAACATTTTTAATCATTTTAAAATTTCAAATCACTGTCAATTGTGTGGTTATGTATTTATCTGCATTGCTCTCATATTATTTTAATGACATACATTGAACCATAAGAACATACATGTTATTTAAAAGAAATTGGAGAAAAATCAGTGGTTGTTTTGAAGCATATCAGCTAAAAATGAAAAGAAAGCAAAAATGTTAATGTATTTTACAAGTATTAAAATATTTCCATTATGTGGATTTTTATTTTTATTTTAAGAGGTTTTCATTTTCTTGCTTATAACCTGACATGAATATTTGATGAGTTACCTAAACTCATTTCCTAAAAATAGGTTATAGTTTTTGTAAGTATGCTTTATGCTTACCAGCATTTATGGTAACGCATAGTTTTGTTTTCTTAAAAATAAAAAAAAAAAAACAGATTCTTTTAAAGTATAATAAAATTTAATTCCATATATTGATCATCTACCCTGTGACAGGCTTTTGCATTTCCTATCATATTTTGAATAAAAATTTTTTCTTCTTTTTTAGATACTCTGTACCCTACCAGTTTATCATGCACTGCTATTTAACACTTGAACAGGTAGAATTTAGGATTACCATTACAAGAGGCAGAACTTTACAGGTCATCTCATCTAATCTCTCATCCAATGCTAAAACTACATCATTACTACAAGTTGAATTCATGGAAACACAACTTCCAACAATAAACTCATACCCAAGACAGTCCACTGTATAATTGAATAATTCTTGTCATTACAAGTTCAGAAATAATTTTATGATACTACAGAGAGATTTCCCAGAATGTGGGAGAGGAAAGTGAGAGCGACAACTCCTTGGTTTTCAAAAGCAGAGACCTGTACCCTACTTCCCACTAAGACCCCTGTGAGACAGTCAGATGCCAAGCAGAGGCAATCGAGTGGTCTATCTAGGAGATAATGCAGAATCAGCTTCACCCTAGGCTTCCCTGTCCCAAGGTGACGAAGAAGCAGCCAAGTGTAGCTAAGCTCAAAGAGGCACATATGAACGTGACTATCTCATCGGTTACCTGTGTGACCAGTGACTGAAAAATGTGTAGCCCCCACCACCAATACAAGGGTACTGGCAAAGACCCAAGAATTAAATAACGGGAAGGGAGTGTTTAGTTGAACTGGAATTCTTCCTACCAGCTCAGTGGAGCAGAGGCTAAAAGGCAGAAATTACATTCTTACACAAGATTAAGACTGCATTTATGTTATTTATTTATTTATGTATTTTATTTATTTATTTATTTATTTAATTATTTTTGCTTACCTGAGTTGTAGATTGAGTTTCATACCCTAATTGAATATATTTAGCTTCTGCCTATGACATGGTTTTCTTCATTGAATGTAGTCTACTTTGTCAAAGTTTAAACTTTGGCAACCAGAACTGATTATTATCACCAGGGTGTGATTTTATGAGTAAAGTTATCCTATGACCTTTCTTGTTCTAGTCATTATGTTTTCTTTAATGTAGCCAGAGTTGGTTTTCCTCTGGAAGCTACATTAAAAGATGACCCAAGTTACAGATAACTAAAACCTCAAAACCTTTTTCATTCATATCACTATTAAAGAATGTTTCTCAGCTAGAGTTGACCAACATTTTGGTCTTTATATTATTTTCTAGTAAATTCATTTATTTTTCTTTTTCTGTATCTTTTTTCTTTAGACCTCAAGTGCAAAAAGTTATAATGTTAATACTCTTCAATTTTTGTCATTAAACCCAATAATCATTAAACCCAATAATGCCATCTTTTTGTTTTATTTTATTAATATTCCTTGATTCCTGAATTCTCATTACCATGACACCCTATAGACACCTATTCAAATGTGTGCAATATAAATTTGTAGATAGGCCTATATCCTTAGCAACTATATAAGGTTAGGTTAGTTATATTTGGGTATCTGTGAGGTTTTTTAATATTTGTATATTTTCTACATATGCTATTATGTAACCATATAAACATATTCATAAGTTTATATGGTTATATAAGTTAAAATGTATTATATTAGACCTCTGACTTGAAGGGTTCCTGATCTGGTGTGACATATATTGGCTATCCCATCTTGCTTTATGGCATCTGAGAATCTGCTGAAAGGACTTCGTGATGTACCATCGAAGAACTTTCCAAAAGTTAGTATCAATCCTTTACTTCTCCCACTTTGAATGTAAGCCTCCTGTTAGTTATAAATCCACCTAGATGCAATATCATTTAGTCTGTGTTATATGTGATGCCATTGGCTTCTGGGTATGTGTGACAATGTCAGTTATGTGTATATGAGGACGTTGGTACCTATAAGAAATGAACCAGTTTGTACAAAACACTCTTAGAGTTGAAAACGGAGCTTCTTGGGTTTAGGTGTCTTTGGAGCAAATCTTACCCATGTTTCTAAAAGATGACTTCATTTATCATACAAGCAAGAAAACTCTTTTATTAATCATTTTAAACACCTTTCCTGCCTAAGACACATCATAGATGACTCAGGATCCACAGAGCATGTGTTCATGGAGAAACAAAAGGAACTTCTATTACCCTGCCTGTCTTAAGAAGCTCGTCTGCCAAGGTAACTTGATAATACTAGAAATAATGCTAAATTAATTGATATTTTCTTTGTTCTAGAACTCTGTATCTTTGACTAAATTTTTATTTTGCTTTTGCTGCTTGCACTAAAATTATTAAATTGAAAGTTTTCCTGATTAAACTTACACCATCCCCACACAAATACACACTCATATACACACATATACACACCAACACCAATAGGACATTGGCAGCTGAATATTCATACTTCTCTGCAATTAATTTTTCATTATCTTATTAATCACTCAGGTATTCACGCAGCTCCCCAAAAGTGAAATTCCTAGTCAACATTATGGGAGAAAAGAGAGAAACCCTCATGAACATTTTAAAACCTCCACAGTCATGTGAAAAGCCAGGAGCACAGCTTATTGTTCTACTGCAAGGGGGATAAGAAATTATTTGCTGTTTCATACCATCTGCCTTCTGATTTTGATGGAGGAATGTTCCTTAGAAAAGTAAAATCACCTCGGTGGAAGACAATGAATGCAAAGATGTTTAAATGACAAATGCTGATATTTATTGAATTTAACCGAGGCAGATAGTCAAGGAATTAGTCTACACTGGAAAATAATTGGAAGTTATTACAAAGAGCACTTTCCTAAAAGTTAGCATATTTCCTGAAAATATCAAAAATGGATTCACTGGGATCTCTCATCTAAGAATTCCCAAATGACCAAATCGAATCAGACTTTACGTCAGGAATGTCACGCTTTCCTTTTTATTCTGCTCCCCATATTTTATGCCAGACTTGATCATTGGCCTCTAACCTGGCTTTGGTCCTTTGAACTTTACCTGCAGGCCCAGGATCCTGCCTACGGCTGCTGTCCTGGTTGAAACTCTGATCTTGCCTCAGGTCTCTTGGCTTAAAGCCTGAACTCTGCCCCATTTTGCCCTGCACGTCTTTTGGCATTTCTGGGTTGATCTGGATAGAGACCAGGCTTTCCCGGTACTCTGGAACACTTTTCCTAGGCCAAGTTTTTTTCTTTCCAGCTGCTAAAACCTTGTTTTAGAATTCCATGTAACAGTTTCATTCTAATATCATTCTGAGAACTAAAAAATCATTCACACATTTATTTATACAATTGGGCAAATATTTAGTGAGCAAATTCAATGGCCCTGGCATTGTTAGTCACATGTGCAGAATATGCCATAAAGAATGTATAGATTTTTTTCAAATTAGCATTTTATAAACTAAAAATTGAATTTACGTCTCTTTAAAATAATTTTAAATTGCACAGTTCAAATTAAAAGTGAAAATATTTTAGCAACTGCTCTCAATTCTTTGCCACAATCTTAATCCCCAGTAAAAGAAGTTAATGACATTAAGAAATGTGCATAAACCTTGGCTTTCTTTGAAACACATGGACAGAATGTGTTTCTGTGAAATTATTTACAAAAGAAAGTTCAGGAGTCATGGAGTGACATCTCTCACATAGGGAAAAAGAATATAAGTCACAGTGTTATTTTATTTTTAATTAAAACTACCACTTTTCTCCCCACCTCACTCCAAATCCAATCGATAGAATGAAAACTACACTTCTTATTAGACAGTGATGAGATCAGGAGAAGGTTGAATAGAAAAGATTTGTTAAGTTTGATTCTTTCAGCTATACTAAGTAAAAAAGGATTGATCCAAGTTTACCTCATGGATGCTTACATATTTTACTTTTCCTTCAGAGTGTTATTAGATTTAAAAAAAAAAACTAATTAAAGCCACAATGTCTGGTATGGATTGTATAAAATTTATATATGTGACAATGGTCACTGCCTTTCCACCATAGAACATGTGTCAGATCTATGTACCAGAATTTTTATTTTAGAACACTGAGTTTTCCTCAAGTGGCTTATCTAAGAGGAACAAGTTCACTTGTCAATACATCGTTGACTCAGATTAAATTTGTCTTTGTCCTTTCACACTAACAAGCTTGGAATATGAAGAATTTTTTTTCTTATTTTTCCCCATGACCCTTCACTGAATTCAATGTGGCATTCTCAATGAGTTGCGTGTGTTGATACTTACATTTATTTATTCGTTTAACAAATATCTATTGACTATAACAATGTGTCAGGCACTGTCTCAGGTGCCGGGGAGATCTCAGTGGAAAAAAAAGAGACAGACAAAAATTTCAATTGCCATGGAGCTTACAATTTACTAGAGGGAAATGAGAAAACAAACAAACAAACAAACAAACAAGCAAACAGCATGTTGGCTGTCTTGAGTACAACAGAATGGGGAAAAGAAAGTAAAAGGTACGGCAAGTGAGGTGTGAGGATGTGCAGTTGGAAAGAAGGTGGGCACATTTGAGCGGAAAGAGACAAGGTAGTAAGCCATACAAGTATCTGGGGGAAAGAGTGTTCCAAGAAAAGAAAACAGCTGATGTAAAGGCCACAAGGTGGAGCGTGTTTAGCTTGTTCAAGGAATAGCAAGGAGAGCAACATGGTTAGGGAGCAGAGGTCAGGAACAGGTAGGGCAGGGAATCTGTAGATCCCTTGAGGTGAGGAGCTTTGAACTCACCTCTGAGGGAAGTGGAATGCCTCTGGGGGTTTCTGAGCAAGAGTGACATAATCTAACAAGTTTTAAAGGATCAATCTCTTTGCAGTGTTGAACATAAACCAAGGGTTTGGGGGTTATTTCTGAAGTTTTTTCCAGCACTATGATTCTGAAATCTATACTTTTTAAGTGCTATCAAAAGCATCTAGCCTGTTGGACATGAAACAAATATACAGAACAATGGTATTTTCAGCTTCTTAAGATATTAAAATCACGACATTCTAAATTCAAGTCTAAATGTAAAGAAAGTATAGGAAAGTCTGAGACTGCTTAACTTTGACAGCCAGAGAGGTGGTTAAAAAACAAGAAATTAAGCAAAATAAGCAATTATATATTCAAATCACAAAGCTTCATGATTTAGAAAGCACGAAACTATGGAAATGAATACAGTGTGTTATAGAAGAACAAAAAAATAAAATAAAATAAAATAAAACGAGGGCACAGCTCGTTCTGAAAATGCTAGTTAGAATGCCTTGGGAAAATTTCTTAACCTATCTGTGCCTCATTTCCAAAAATTAAGAAATAATAGACTCATCATAATGTGTAAAAATAGGTAGGATTCCATATATTGAGAGGAGACATCTAGAGAAATCAGTTTAGTTTCAACTGAATTGGCTTCTGTTTCAAGCCTTGTAACACCATAGTCAGATGTACCAATAATCATTATTTGCTGGAATGATAGGACAATATCATACCTATCCCATCCTCTTCGTTACAAAAAAAAGGGCTAGAACAGATGGGAAGGATAAACAAATCTTCAGAAGCCTGTGATCAACACTAAATCAAAGTGATTTGACAAACAAAAAATGATAGAGAAAAAAGCATCTCATCTCTTTTCTAGGCTTCAGGAAACTTATAACTTGATATATTCCTAAATTCTGCTGAAAACTTTAGAAATAGAAATATTGTAAAATACCATATAAATGTTAGAATTATCTGCTAGAAAAAGATACCAACAACGAACGTGTTGCTGAAGGAATACAAAACATATAACACTTTGCAAACGAGCAGGCTGTCAAATGAGTAAGTCACATATCAGAAAACCTGCTGGACTTAAAATATTAAATACGATGAATGAATAAACATTAGTTTTCTTTTTTAGTTTTTCTCTTAGGCAAATTCATTTTCTTTATAAGAGCATACTAAATGCATCCTTCAGTTGACTCATTTTCACAAGATAGCAAATGTGTGGAACAATCATAAAAAAGTTTTTGATTGGATTAGTGGGAAGGGGAAATCTGATTCATCCATAAGATGATAGAAACTATATTTGTTCTAATGATGCATCTAAGATTGCATTTCCAGTTGCTTGATTTTAGATGGTGCTTTTGGAGCTCCTATCTAGAAAAAGCAATAAAATTCTCAAGCTGAAATAATCCTTGTTTTCTAACCTTAATCTTGAAATAAAGAAACTTTCTGAACTATTAAGTGGAATGAAGGGACTGGAATATTGGAGGGGACAGTAAGGGACAGGCTCAAGAACAAAATATGCCATGTCCAGGGAAAGGGTAAGGGCTAGCGAAAGATTGTGTGGGATGATAGGGCTTGTAATTGAAGCCATAATGCATGAACTTGAAACATGGTAATCCACATTTAGTCATAGGTGTGATTCATTTTTCTTACTGATATATTTATATATTTTGTTGGCCCAATGTGACCTGTTGAAGTTTTCCTAATAGATTATGGTGTTATTAAACTTTATAGTCTAATATGCTCTTGAACTTCTCTCTCTTCCTTTTCCCTGGAGGAAACACTGAGCCAAATCACGTTTGCTATAGTTTCCGAGAATTTGCAACAGGATATGAATTTCAGGATATTTAAAATTTATCATATGGTAAATAAAATAACTTTCCAAGTTACATCTTATTTCTGATATTGAATTTTTGTCTATATTATTAAAATGGCAACTGGTACAAGCATGCGAATGCCATTTAAAAAGTAGAGTAAATGTCTTTTCTCTAGACCATTGAATACTCGGTACTCAAAGTAAATATTCAAACACTGTACACCTTACTCCCCAAAGATTATTAATATAGCTTATATGAAAATAAAATTCAATTTAAATGTAACCTTAATAGCACCTTATTATAACCACATTTATTTATTATAGTTCAGACTACTGTGTCTAGTCTGACATTTGGAAATTATTTCAGTCATGCCAGTGACAATAAGTATAAAGTATGATAAGTTTTTTTCATTCAAGTAAGGAATATTAGACAGTTCTGAAATGCTTTTATGGAATGAAATATCTCATTTGACCTAAATATGTGGTACTTCTTATTTGGTCTCAATGGGATGTCACATACAAGATGATGTCTAAACATGACCAAATGTTAAAATAAAATGTGAACATCCTGGATTATTTTATTTTCACATTACTTATCAATTTTTGCTGCAATAAACTACACTAATATATAAAAAAAATTAATGACCTTGTTCTAAATATTTGGCTATATCAGATAATTTAATGAGAGAATTGAGTTGAATTTATGATGATTTAATTCATTATTGACATTGGACTGGGAGAATTGAAAAGTCCAGTTTGATTTCTTCATTGTTGATTTGGTCAAAACAAGGACCTAAGAAGGTAAGAGCTATAACAAACAGGCTGTTGAATAACTCCACCCTACAGCGTGAACAAGTAAATACTAAACAGACAAATATAGTTCAGGAAGAAATTCTCACTTCAACTTTTGCAATGTCTTAACTGCAGTTCAAGACTCAGTTCTCTCACCTATAAATGTGGATAATAATGACTTTTTCATTTGATTGATATGAGAATTAACTGAGAAAATATAAAGCATACAGGCTGGTAGCTCTAAGAATTTAACAAATGTTACTTTCTTTTTACTCTTTTTTGTACTAAAGAAATAAAGTTCGATGTTTTATAAAGCCTTGTATCACATTAAATATCAACTTCTCCTTAATAACTAAATTCCTGGTGATTTTTATGCCATGACGCTTGTGTTTAATTCAATAGTGATTCAAGATCTCTCTACACTACAAGCAGAGATGATACTGTAATCTAATGTAGGCCACTCCTCTTTGGGAATGTTCTCAAAGCCAATTTGTTAATTCACTATTGAGAATTCAATGTGAAACAATGCTTATTTAATATTCCATTTATCAAATATACAATATAAATAAAACTGAATAATTTAACAACTTTCAGTAATATCCTATGGAAAAATACATTCAAAATTCCAAGTTGAAACTTTGGTAATATATGCCTACCACAGGCACTGAGAATAGAATTTCTTTTTTGCTTCAAGCTACTGCGGGATCCTCTGTAGACAGGGATGGTGACATTTTGGTCAACAGACCCCTTCTTGCCACCTCCATTGCCATCATCCTTCAGTACTATCAGTATATCTTTCCTAACTTTAGTCTTGTCCCTTCACTCCTCCTCTACACAAACACACACACACACACACTCTCACACACACTCACACACACAGCTTATTCTTTTCCTTTAAGAACTATTGACTCTATTACTACCCTTCCTCACCACTATTTGTTTCTCTCCTGGTCACTATAAAACTTCATGCAAACCCATGATCCTGTATTCACCCCACCTCCAGAAGTCTCTAAAGTAAACACATAACCCTGGTTTATTACCAGGAAAACTCATGGACACCTACTGATCATTAAATATTGTTAACATCTATTTCTACACCATCCCCTAACCTCATCACTAGTCTCATTTCTTTCATTTAGGCTTTAGAGAAAAAGCTGTAGAAAAGATTAAGAGAACAAAATCATCTAAATGAGAACTTTAGCAGCTGAGAATTGACAAATGGAATGAAAAAGGAGACAAGGAACAGGACTAGATCTCTTATAGGGATAGGAGAACAGGACATTAGTAGAAAAGATCTCAGTAACTGGTTAAATGCATGCAGGAATAGACAAATGGTGATTTCCTTAACTAAATGTACTTTGAAAACTATAAGACAATAGACTGTTAGATGTTGCCTCCCCATCTCCCTGTTCTAGCTCTGCAAATCAGAAGGGTTGGGGATTACTGGAGTACGTGTTTGATATCATGGCAAGTAAAGAGGTATTCTCATGCTCACAATATTCACAGAGGTGATAGGATATGGTGAAAATGCCCTTCATTCAAGTCATCTATTTAAGGTCATGTTTTCTCACTTCCTAATCCAGGTGACCTTGGGTAATCATTGGGTAAAAATAATTATTTTGCCTTTCTAAGCCTCTGTTCTAGCATATATGACATGGTGAAACTGGAATACTAAATAAAAAATATATATATATAAGTACCTTTTTTAATTAAAAAAAAATACTATGCCCTGCAACTCCGATTATTAAAGTGTTAAACTTGGATAATTTTTTTAACGGTCCCAGAAGCATTGTCCACACAATGAGAGACACTCACATGAATCCAAGACATTCAGTCAGCCATCTGATGACTCTAGACATAGAAGTGTGTGGCATACTGCCATCAGGGCATGTATATGGCTGATATTTTCTTTTCCTAACTGAACGTTTGGATATTCTGGTGACACAGACCAAGAAGGACCCAATTAGCTACTACTGTTTCTCTACTGCTTACCTTCGTGGAGAGCCTATCCTGAATAAAAGAAATAATAGGGGAATCATTTTGCCTGCACTTCTATTCAAATCAAGTCACTGAAGGCATTCACTTGAACAGAGTACATCCTTTATTGAAGAATAAGGAAGATGAACACACATTTTTTTAGCATAAAAAAACATTGCTGAGGGTCAAGTAGCACATTGCTAGCTAAGTTCGGGCCCAGCATGGCTTATTATGACTGTTTGCTGAGAGATCTCATATCCAGTCACTTGGCTCATTTTTATCCTTGCTTTTTTTTTTCCCCTCCCTAACAAGTGCCAGACAAGTGAGGCCATAATGAGTTTAATTAAAGTCAATGGCAGCCAATAATTTAAACTTTATAAATGTAATTTGGAAGCAAACAAATCTCCTAAGTCAAAACATGAAATACTCTATTTAAGTAGAAGTTTTAATCATGTTCATAAAATAAAATTGCCAAGTATATAATGGGCTGATGTAGTACAAAGATCTGATTTCCGGTGCTGCATCTAACTCTAGCTGGCTGTGTTATTTTGGGTAAGTAAAAATTTTAATTAAGAGAACTTTTTTTAAGCACCTAGCATCATGCTTGTACATAATTGGTACTTAATAAATATTTATTAAGCACTTGAGTGTTTAAAAATATACAGTGCTAGAAGCAAATAATAGGGACAATATGAAATGAAGACAACAGACAGCTAGAGAGGAGAAAAGACAGATAAAGGAAGGAAAAGAGACTTACTTCAGTATCACAATTTTTGTAATTATGAAGCTATATGGTCATTCACTACTAGAAAGGTTTAATGTGAGTAACAATGAGTTTAAATATTATGAAGAATTTATCACTTTTGCAGGATGTACCATTAAGTGCCATACATAATTAAAACAATAATTTTGAAATGATTCATTTCCAAAACAAATGGATCAAGTCTATAAAATGATTTGCAACTCTTGATTGCTCTTTGTGGGCTCCCTCTCAAATGTGCAGCATTTAAACTTGTTGAGATCACTCTTTTAACAAAATAAATGCCTTACTAAAAAATTAGCAGCTAAACATTTGTATTATTTGTGTATCATATTAATAGAAAATTCTTTTTGGACCCATTCTCATTCTCACTCAAATGACTTTCATATTCTATTGAAATCTACTCTATCGTTTGAGAGAAGTTTTAAGACTTGAATGACAAATGAGGACAACAACTCACATTGGCCACACTGTTCACAGCATCTTTCCTTGGACCACAATGGTTTTTGTTATCGCCAGGTACCTAAAACCAATATTTATAATCACCTTTTATAAGAAACCAAAACATGCTGTTGAAACACAGAAGATGAGAAGATGCAGCAGGCAATAGATTTTTGAATTGAGAAGTTTGCATGGTTTAATCATAACAAACTAGCCACCTACACTTTTTCTGCCATTAAAAATGGTAGTTTCCTTGGAAAAAGAATTAAACATTCACTTCGTTGAAGAGTACCAGAGATCAGTCTAATCTGATTGAAAGATGTGTGATTAAAAGTCTGAATTTTGAAATATTTAAAATTTGGTTCCATGTCACAGAATTCCAAATATCTTTTTGATTATATATTGATGTTTTAAGGTAAATTTATTGTGTTGTTCATATACATGGATATTTTGAACAGTCTTCATATTCCATCATAAAAATATTTTACATAATTTTTGAATAATAAATGATGAACTATGATCCTCTTCATGCATAGTAAATGTTAAATGCTGCATTGTTTGCAGACATTAAGCCATAAGTGTTATTTGAGATGTTGGAAAATCCTGACCCCTTTAAAAGCCAAACAGCACTACAGCAGGCCTTCCCTAGCAACTGTATTCATAATGGCAATCTCCGACAGTCAGTCAAACTAAATAAACCATCAAGAATTCCAAGCTAGAAATGAGTTGTTGAGGGCTCCCGTTATCATGTCGGGACTGAGGTCATGGAGGAAACCGGAATGTTATTTTCACTAGTGCTGGCCTGCCAGTTAGTGCTGGAATTAGATTTTAGTGAAGGTGAACTTCACCATTGCTGATACTGGCAGAAATGCACTCAAAATCCTTGTAAGGGCATCAGAAAGGTTTGTGGATTACAGAGAGGTGAATCCCCCTCCCTCTCCTGTTTCTCTGTTCCTTGTCTTGAGTGTCTCATGTTGATCCAGAAAACCATACCAGGGAAAAGATGCACAATTTGTCTGCCAATTCTGGGAATCAAAACAAAATTTCCTGAGCCCAGAGTATCAGCGCACTTGAGAGGCATTAGCCTTGGTACACACTGGTTAAGTGGACAATCCTTAGCAAGGTGTTATTGAAAATGAAACACCCAAAAGATAATGTTCTTTGCTTTTATAGTGTAGTTATCTTATTTTAATGGGAAAGTTTATAAAACATTACTGTTAATCACATTTTGGATCAAGAAATCATCTTAGCAGGCAAATAAGGCATGTAGTGACAGCTCTGAGACAGTCCTTCCAAGCACATGATCCGTGCTTCTCAGACTTTTCTGCAAGTGACATAGGACTTGTATATAGACAATAAAGAGTGCAAACTTCCACTATGTACACAAGAGTTGAAAAATAACTATGCACCCAGACTTGTACTGTATTTTCTCGGTATCTTGATTTTATGTCAGTTATTTTAACAATGGAAACTCAAAGGAAAAGATAAAAATCTATATTTATATGTCATTTGTCTCAACAGCAATGTGTGATACAGGTTGCTATTAAACTGTACAAATGAGCTAATGTTTTTTAGTTATGTATAGAATATGTGGCTATAGAATAATGTGGCATATATACCCAATTTTTTATTCTGCTAAGGAAAAAAATACAGGGATGGTATCTAAAGTCACTATCAAGTCCATAAGAAGCAGTTTTACTTTTTGCTTCTCTAAGATTATCTGTGAAGTGGGGAGTCAGATGCAAATAGCCTATGTTTTCCTTGCATTCTAAACCAACCACAAGACACTATTATTTTTACAGAAATAAAACCTCACAAGAGGTCCTATGAATTCAAATTAATGATGCCTTTTCTTATAGCTATATTAGCTTTAATCCTGCTTTCATACAAATAGCCTCAACATATCATCAGGAATGCATTATTTATCACAGTTTCATATGTTGCAAATACAAGGGGCAAGATGGAGAATTTTATTGACATATTGATGTAAGAGAAAATTAGTAGAATTAAGATGCACCTGGCATGGAATAAGAATTTTCAAAAGCATAAGGTGAAACTCTGATAAGCAAGGCTCAGTGAGGAGCTGTGGCCCTCTCCAGTGGCCAGAATGTCAGGCCAGAGGCAGGAGCTTGTGTTATACCTGCTGGGTTGGTGATAATAAGCCAACATAGACTGAAAGGCCTGACAAGTTACATTTATATTCTTATTTTAAGACAATATTTCAGAATTATTTATTACTTTCTATTGAGCTTCATGACCATAACCTTTGTCCTGGATTTTGAGCACTAACAGGCATTTTCATATCGTCTAACATCAACATTTGAAATACACTCAAAATTAAATATTCTCTAGATTAGAAATAAAGTAGCCTATTGCATCATTTCCTCAAAAAAAAAAATATATATATATATATAGCCTGAGCAACAAAGGGTCTTTTCTAACTGCTTTTTGAAGGTTGTGGGGGAAAAATAGAAAAGAAAAAAAGGGAACACAACAAATAACTAGTCTCTCTACTAAAAGTCATTCGCTCTCTTGGTCCACAGTGGTCAGCAGGTTCTGCTGCTTCGGTGAATGACCTGGGCGATGGTCTAGTAGAGTTGATTTTTAATTCTGTGCATAATGTTGAAGGCTGTGGGTGGCGTTGCTGTCTGAATCCTGCTACTGGTCCCTCTTCACCACCAAGTAACGGAAAATCGCATATGTTCACAAAGAATTGAGCCACATAAGGAAAGATGCAGGTCAGTCGTAGCGTCTAATGTAGGGAGCTGCTAGTAAAGCTGAGCTAGAGAAAAATGCAGAACTTCCCTCTTGCCAAGGGCAGAAGGCCTGCCCTTCTAAAGCTCCAGCACAAGAAGAGGAAAGAGAGATATCCTGTCTCTTATAGGCTACTGGTCCATGGGAGAGAAAGAAAATACAGCCCGTTTCCAGCTTTGGGCATAAGGGTAAGCTCACATGCTAGTAACCAGGACGAGATCAAATCAGGAAAGTCACTCTTGTCTTTTGGGTGGAGAAGAAGGCCAAAGCTTGTATGCTAGCACTTACCGGAGGGACAAAGTGAGATGTCATTGATGGATGTTCCCTCCCTCTATGGAAATTCTAGAGTAAGCGAGTATTACCCTTTTAACACATAAAAACTGTATAAACTTTTTGCATATTCAAGAATTAATTCCGATTTTCTCACTTGTGAAATTTAATATAGAGCTCCATAAAGAGTAATGCCTCTTAGTGTTTCCAAGATCATGCTCCATGAAACATTAGTCCTTTGTGATGTAATTATAAAGGAGACCCAGGTGTCAGTAACCAATTAATTGTGGTTAGCATTGAGTTAAAGAAAATAACGAACTAAACTATATTCTTTACTAAAGGACTTATAGTTTTTACTATGCACATGTGTATTGTGATCATTTGAGAGGGGAGATAGTATGTATTACCTCCCAAATTTATTCGATAACCAGATTCTATTTTTTAGGACTGTCTCACGGGACCAGTGTCCTTAAAAATGTCCTTTGGAAACATTAAATCTGTGGCTATTTTCTCACTCTCAATTTGAGAACATCAAGGTCATTGGGTGAAAATAGACCAAAAAGAGGGAGAACAGGCTGAGCCATAAGAAACCAATGGCAGATTAGGTCTGGAACTGGACAGGTTGATGCTAGATGCCAAGGCTGTGAACTGGAGGCTCCAGATCTCAATTTGGTTCTAGGCTGGGTAATTTAAAAAGAACAGATTATAAAGAAAATATGCATGATAATGCTTTTAGAGGGGAACATTCTGTCCAAATTCGTTTCCAAAAAATAACTCATACTTAATTCATTTGTAATGCCTGACAGACCTCTGAAGGCATTTGAGTTTGTAATTCCTTCTCTTAGATTCTACAATCTGACCAAAAGGAAAACTGAACTGCCAAGTCAGTTCCTGAACCATTCTAGGATCAGCTATGACTAAGGGCTTGCCATAGGGACCGCTCTTGATGGGAAAGGTGCTAGAGCCTGTTTCTTTAGACTCCCATAACTCTGGAGCATAGTTGAAACAAGTCGTATGTCTGAGGGGCCCAGTTCTCCTGGACATTAGAGTTTTTGCTTTACCTATGGCCATCCCAACTCTTCTCTGCATTGAAATGCTAGATATGTATTGCCACTCATTTGTACTTCTTAAGTAAATTTGTCAAAAATGCCCATGAATTGCATCATTACAGATTAAGTGTTGTAATAGTTTGGGTTTTATCATTTAATATTTTTTAATGATTTGGGGACAAACTCTGAAATATGTTATAAATCTCTCTGCTTTAATAAATAGACTATTTTGATCAGAATCTAAATGTTTTTCAATATCTTGGGCTCATTACATTGAACATCAATTATTATACTGTAATGTAATAATAAGGCTCAGAGAACTGACAATGCATATGGAATTGTCTCTATACCAAGTGATCAAAGAAAGTAACAAATTTTCAGTTCTCCTACTAGTTCTTTTTCCCTTCATCTCTCTTCTCTTGTCAGGTTTTCGGCTGTCATTCTCACTGCCATCAGTATGCCTGACTAATCTGTGGTAGACTGGAAAACCCAAATGGATGTGATTGCTACAATCATCTGTACACATGAGTTAACATGAAACCATGCACATAGTGCACAGACTTTGAAGCCTCACCTTGGGCTGGCCAGAGGTATTTTTGTTCACTTCTTGGTTGTTGACTGTGTTTTAAGGTGAGAAAATATTTTTCTACTTGCTTAGAAACACATATACTACCCCAAATCCTTTACTTCAAATGTGAACTCCTTCATAATAAGTAGGTTATCTGACACTGAAAGGATGTTCTACATCACAGCACACTTTAAGTACTCAATAAATAACTGTTGGTCAAGTGATCCTTTAATTCTCTCCTCATTACTTGTACCCACCAACACTCAGATTTATTCTGACTTTCACTAGAGTAACTTGAAATTTTATTTTACTCAGAATAAGCATTGTAATATATGTTATGAGATTCATTGTGTACCCCTACAAGATATTTAAGGCCTAACCCTAATACCTTAGAATGTGATTGTATTTGGAAATAGGGTTGTTGCAGATGTAATTAGTTAAGTTAAGCTGAGGTTATACTGGAGTATTGTGGGCCCTTAGTTCAGTATGACTAGTGTCTTTTTAAAGAGAAGAGACACCCAGGAAGCAGATGGGCATGTGATGACAAAGGCAGAGATGAAGTTATGGACCTGTAAGTCAAGGAACATGAAAAACAGCTGACAAAGCCCAGAAGCAAAAAGAGGCAAAGAAGGATTCTACTACAGGTTTCAGAAGAACCAAGGCCCTGCCAATACCTTGATTTTGGACTTCTAGCATCCAGAAATGTGAGACGAAAATTTTCTATTGTTTTAAGCCACCCAGTTTATGGTCTTGTGTTACAGTAGCCCAAGGAAACTAACACAGTACTTGTTTATTTTAATTTCTTCTTAGGTTTGAGAAGAAGAAAGGACAATGAAGTGAGACTAGCTCTCCTATGTTGTTGCCTGGACATGTGCAGAGATCCAGGAGATAGTCTTTTATAAGGTGATGACCCCCTCCAACAGTTGTCACAACAGCAATGGAATCTCTACAACAGAGGCTCATTAAAGTAAAAAATCAGAGCAGCCTGTTGTGCCACAAATGGATTAGGAGAAATATGGGGGGGGGGGGAGTTAGGGGCGGGGAGAGAGTGCAGAGGGCAATAGAAAAACCCAAAAATCTGTAAGATTTTTACCTTTAAAATTCTCCATCTGCATATTCAGTGGCAGCACTCAATATTATCAGGGCATGACCATATAAAACATTACAGTAATAGAGGCATTTTGTAATGGTAATTTTCTAGGACATCCACTTCTATTTGTCAATAAAGGAGAAAGAAGAAAGAGGGGGAAAGGAAGAAGAAAAGAAGGGAGGGAAGGAGGGACAAAGGGAGAAAGGGGGAAGGGAGAATATACCCTAAGAAAATATCCTGAATGATAAGACCTACACTTTAGTGGGCAATTGCTATGTGCCTACACTGCACTGAACACTTTGAAATGATTTATCCAATTTAACTCACAAAGAAACACTGTAACACTGTTATCCTCTCCCCAACTTTACAGATGAGAAAACTGAGGACCAAAGAGATTTTGTGCTTTGCCTCCATCACACAGCTCTAACAGGAACTGCACTCATGCTCATGTGTGTTACTTTAAGACCCGTGTTATTAACGCACTGTGGCTCTGTGCTGGTAACTCACTACCTGCTGTATGCTCTAAAAGGACATATTCCATTGCTTTTCAAAAAAAAAAAAAAAACGCTAAAAAACAGATTTGTCAAATTAGTGGAGATTCATTGAGCACTTGCAGAAGTCAAGGCAGTGCGCTGTAACTTATAAAGATTCAGGGAAATATTTGACTATTATTCTGGTGTCAAAAATAATAACAATAAAACACTCTCTCTGATATATGTAAAACCTATTCATTGTCAAAAGCATTGAATAATTGCATGCGCGTTTTAATGTGTCCTTGGCAATCTTACCTCCTCAACCTATTTTTTTCATAATTCAGGCTGCAAGCTCCCTGTCCAAAACCCACTCTGTCCAAAAGTTTGATTGTAGAAACCATAGCTCACATGTATACGGCAATTTTATTTTTCACTTATTTAGATAGAATTTTTTTCACAAAATTTAGTAGTAAAATTAGAATTTTCTAACTTTAATGAACTGCAAATTATCTTACCTATCACCATCAGAGGCTTGTGATGTAAGTGTGAAGGAATATATCACAATTTTATAAAGGGGGAAATTAATACTTAGGAATGGGTTCTTTTTAAAGGAATATCTATCTATAGAAAACTGAATTGGGGATTTAAATAAATCAGAGCTCTTCTAAAGGCGAATTTTTGCTATCCCCATTTTGCTTTCTAATGCCAAATCTTGTCCTTGAATTTTTTTCTCTTGCTTCATATTAGGGTATTTTTAAAGTCTGTGAGTCTAAGGAGCAAAGCCGAGCAGTGTTGCTTAAAAAAAAAAAAAAAATCAAGTCAAAGTCCTACACAAAAGGGACAGATTTCAGAGAAGCTACAAACAAATATATTATAGATTGAACTACAAGCTCTCAATAGTATTTTGTTGTTGTTCAGGAAAACATTTTTTCCTAGAACTTGGTCAATACAAAAGGAGAAAGACAGATTTTCCTGGGTCTCTGTGTTTGCACTAAGTTAGAGAAAATAGACAAGTCTGACAAACATCTGGGAAATGGTCATGTAGAGCGCTCAGGGTTTTTACCTCCTTCAATTATTGCCTGGAATTAACAGTGTCTTCTGTCTTCTAATGTGATTGGCTGCAACAGTTCCAGTAATTTAAAATACAAATAGTGCTGAGAAAGCATGGTGAGGATTGGCGTGTTCTAGTTCTGGAAACACTAAACCTATGAATGATGCAGCGGTAACAGGAAAGAAATATTGCCAGAAAATATTGACAGTGATTGGATTTAAATTCACAGGAGAGGGCTTGCCGGGCAGCAATATGTGGCCCCTACCCTTTTACACTGCACTTTCTTAACTACTGATTTTTTTTAAGAAAAAAAAAAAACTTTTACTTTTAATGCACACCACCTCTTTTCACTATTTATCAGTTAATGCCATGATCCATGGATGTTGAAGCTCTGAGGTTCAGAGCACAGACTCTGAAGTCTGGTAGACCTGGGTGAAATCTCAGCCCTTCTACTAGCTTTGGGTCTGAATTCTCTCTGCCTCAGTCTCTTCCTCTGTCAACTGGGTAAATATTAATGCTTCTCTCACTCGTGCAACGGTCATGAGGAGTAAATGAGGTAATGCATGTCTAAGACTTGGTAGAGTGCCTGGCACTCCAAGTATCTTTAGTGAATAGTAGCTTGTAGTCATTTTTGATTTTGCATTTGCTTAGGCTGGATATGCTTGTCCAGACATTGGGAAACCTATGAGCCTAAAACAACACCTCTAAATATGGCTGAAAAAACTCAACTTGTTAATAATTATATACCAATCACTAAGAATTCTACACACTGTCATAGCTAGTTTAAAGGTGGTAAGACCATGTAAAATTCACAGGTCTAGAAGAATTTCTCTTTTATTCATTTTTATGTTTAGCTTGTAAAACTTACAAGGAAAGTAAATAATGCAAATCATGATAATTGTGGTTTTTTTAGTCCATAAGAAAATTAATTACATTTGTCCACATAAAGGAATACTCTAAGACACCAATAACAAGAGGAAATTTTGGATGAATGAAAACTAATCCCAGTGATCTGTGGGAGGGGCACATCCCAATCTTTAGGTGGGTCATCTGGAAGGAGCCGGGAAGAGGAGAAACGTTTTACTCCCACTCCTTTTTCACACTTTTGCTTCTCCACTATTCCAGGCCCAGTCCCAAGCTGGCTCTGCAGTAGAATGAGGACCAAAGATTCAATCTAGGAATTGGAGGGAGATTTCATTTACCAGGGTGTCTCCATTTGAATTTAGTTATTGACATGAAAAAAAGTTCTTAAAACAAGGAGGTAAGAATTAGACACATCTAAAAATAAAGAATATAATAATCTCTGATAGTTGTTCTCAGTTAAGAGTAATTCTATGTTATTAAAATCAGAAGCTACAATCAGTTTCTTTCTTTTTTCTTTATGATTATTTTTAAGCCAATGAAATAAACAGAATCAGCTAAATTTTAAATTTCCTTTCTTAGCTATAAGTATTTTCAGATAAGGAATAGAATGTATGTGCGTAATTAGGTCATAAATATACTTAATAAATTAATGAGAAGGAAAGTGTGTTTGGAAGATTGGCTAATACTGAAGTTTTTAAAGTAGCATTCTCTAATAAATTAATAGGTTATGCTGTTTAATAAGATTATATGAATGACATCAACCAAATTTTTCAGATATTCGTTTTTTTTTTTTTCTTTTAGAGAGTGAAATTGTATCCACAATCAAAAATGCAGTGATTCAGCATTTTTCAGGTAGGAGGGGTAGGAAACAGAGCACTTTCTCCTTGCTCCACATCTAGGACCCCAGTGAGGGGAGATGAGCTTATAGGAGGGGAGGAGAAAGACACAGCATGTCGGAATAGGGCCAGCACTTCTGCTCTGAAGAGCTCTGAACACACCACATTTGGGTGCCAGGGTTTTCATGGAAGGAATTGTGCAGCTGCAGTCTGAGGTCACCCTGATACCTTGTTCTATATCTCACGCACAGGTAAAAATCAGGGTTTCCTTCTGCAACTTGTGAAAACCGGAGGAGACTTTTTTAAGAAGTGCGAGAACTTAATATTGTTTCAATTTCCCCTTTATACCACCACTCCCATTCTCCAGTGTAAATGTATGCACACACGACACGCAAACAACAACAAAGAAGAATAATCCAGAAAAAAAATTCCATTAGTATAAAGGGAAAATAAATTAAACAACAAGAAACTCCCAGTTTTAAACCATCTCACTATTTTAATGACTGAATAGGCATTGCTGGCATATAATTTCCTGGAGCAGTAAAGCCAAATACTCTAGCAGTTTACTATTAGGTCCTGCTTGACTTAGATTTTATTTATCCGCACAAAAGTATCACCAATGACACCTTTGTTGACCAGTTTCAGCAAAACCACGAAGTCCTTAATGAGCATTTATTATTTATTTGACCTTCAGAGGTCTCAGGGTACGTGCACAGTTATAAAGTCATATGCATAAAACCATCTCTGCAATAAATTAAAATTAAACTAACCATGGCAGCGGTATTCTAGGAGCATAACTTTACTTACTTGGGTAGGCCAGGTGGAAGCGATGAGTTCTGCTCCATGTCCTGAAGGTCAAAAGAATTGGATTCTGTCAAACAAGGAAAACCAGAAAACTGCAGAGTCCAGCAAGAATCACCCTCCAGCCTGTGGCCTGTCAGCAGCAGAATCTAAAGAGGCACCATCGAGCCTGTTTGGGAAGCATCAGACTCAAGTCCAAGCATATTAATGTGGAGCTACAGGATATTGTCAGTGACGTTCCTTCATCTCTGTCTGCTTACCTGCTCTAAAACACAGGACAATCTTCTCCAGGGATCCGCATCTCTACTCCACATACAAGACGTTTTCAGTGGAGCATATCAAAAATGATATTTTCATCATTTGAACATCCTGACAGTGAAGAGCATCAAATATGCCTTCCCCCTACTTAATAAGGGCTGCTTCTGCGAGGCAAATGCCTTCCATGATAAAAGGAAAATAAATTAATTGAACGAGCTTCCCGTCATGTATGCACCACTGAGTTATGCAATTTAATACTGAAACCAGAGCGATATTGCATATAGTTGGATGGTCAAGTGGCCAATTGCAAGGTTAGCTTCTCTATTAAAAACAACCCTAAACCTCCTCCTTTGATACTCTGAGGGAATTCAGGAGCTAAGTTGCTCTGCCTTACCTTGAACTTACATTGTCTTCAGCGAACACTAACGGGACCAACAGGATAAGCCAGAAGTAGCTGACTCGCTGAAACACACAGAAATGCCCATTAGGGTAACAGAGTCATTAAAGCTTACCATGTCAACAGTTGATAGCAAAATAGCACAAACTTCTAAAAATCATACTAGTACTCAATTAGTCAGTTAGCTTAAGAAAAGGCAAAGATGTTTTCTCCACTTAAGGTATTGTTTTAAACTGGTGCGACAGAGCCATACATCTGTGGTTTCTATTTAGTACAGCAATTCTTCCAGTGTTTTAGATACCTAAAGTTTTTCGTCCTTGTTTTCTTGTGTTTTAACACAAGCATAGCAGCATGATGTAATATTTATACCTCCACCACTATTAACTTTGTCTCTGCAGTAGGGTAGAGGAGGTCAATCAAGCAAGCCTGAACTTCTAAGATAAATGGAAAGATAGACATTAATTATCCTTTACAGTTACTTCCTTTATCTTCTTCCCCTCCTCCAAAATTGTCTAAACACCGTTTACTTTTTAAAATGTCCTTTCCATGATGAATTTAGAATCATCTAGCTCTCAAAAGCAAATGCAGAACTATCCAAAGAAGTCTGCAAGATAGAGCCTAGGAGAGAGATCATTTATTGGACACTTTATTTCTATCATTTGTTATTTTTAAGATAAAAAACTAAAATTGCCATTATTCACAATCACATAATGAAATGTGATACAATGCATTAGTTCTGGAATAACCCTTCGGAGTGTCTTGCTTCTTTGAATTAGTAAAACATTATGTAAGTTAAGAGCAGTTGGAACACCAGGTAAAAAGACACCTGCCTTAATTTTTAAAGCCCGTGAAGCTGAAATAGTATCAATAACAATAAAAAGTGGCTACTCATCTTAAGAGTGCCAAAGGTCCTCAAGCTAACCCTCCAATTGCACACCTCCTTCAGTAAGGCTAAGCTCCTCACACCCCTCTTCCTACCTATCTATACTCAGTACTCCCTCTGCAACTTCACTCATGTACCCTCCATGCAGGGATGAGCGGGACCTGCACTGTTTCTGACTACTCATAACATCCATTATCTCTACCTTTGCTTTGGCACTTGATTATATCATACTTAGCATTTTAGTATATACTGACTCTCGTTTTTTTCTTCTTTCATCACAAGCATGTAAGGAAAAGGGCACGGCACGTGGAAAGCTCTCTGGTTGAGAGCACGGGATAGCAAGTCAGACAGCACTAAATTCTAACTCACTCTGCCATTTCTAGCAGCGTGACCCATAGAATGGGGATGGTGGTAGTTCTGACCTTGCTGGGTCGTTAAGTGAGACAATGAATGCAAAGCACCTAGCATTGAGCTGGTGCATAGTAAGGATTAGAGCAATTGCAGTGGTGGTCATCACCAAGTGACCGGAGGCATTATTGTTATGATTATTAGAAAGGGGCCTGTGGCTAATACTAATTTCTGTGACCTAGTTATTCAATCCTTCTGAGCCTGGGGCTCTTCATCTATAAAATGAGAGAGTAGGATTAGACAAGCCTACTTTCTAAAATCTCCAATCCTGTCCTGATTATATGTAATCTCATTGAGGCAAGACTTATATTCTTTTGCAATCACCTTAGCATCTAGTACCTCACATGTATTCAGTAAATTATATAAAAGAGCTGAAAATACTATAACTTTAAATATACACATATTTGTATACTTTTGTTTATAAGAACCTTCATCTGTGGAGCATGGAGATCTGTGAATATACAGAATTTTCCCCAGGGTGAGGTAAAATTAAGAGCTGTTTTGGTCAGCAGACAACCAAAAGATGAATCCTCTAGAAGTCTAGCACTTTCTTAGATACCTGAATGTGGTTGGAGGTGCACAGCGATGCCCTGGAGCTCCCGCCTTAAGGAGTGAATAAGAAAGTGTCCTACACTTTCTGCATGGGGCTTCAGAAACCAGCTTTCCCCCTGACAAAGCCTCAGAGCTAACCTGGTGTGGACCTTAGGACTCCGCAGACTCCAGAGCCATCCTAGTCATGAATCTTGCTTACATTCGTTCCTTCAGCTGTCTAATGATACTGATACTCAGAAAGGCAATCGATTTTGGGATGAGACCTGGTGATTCCGGAGGTTACAGGGAGAGTGGTCTCTTGGAAGGTTAGTCTTTTAGGTTGTAAATGCCTGGTCATTTTATATTAATTTATATGTTTTTATTAATCTCAGTGCTTCACTTTTTCCAAAACCATTTTTAAAGAAGTGTAAGAAAGTCTGAGAAGAGTATAGATAGTCATTTTTTATATGCTCTTTGTGTTGTTGCCAAGAACATTTGCTTGAAAACAAGCTCTTGGTTGCTTATGAGTGCTCAGCTCCTGCTGTTTCTATCTCAGCTGAAGTCATTATTCTCTATGACATCACAACCTTCCAAACCTTCCTACAGCAAGGGAACATGACCTCAGGTACAGAAGAAGCAGTGAGGTTGATGAACTCTTAAGAGAGTAAGATTTTCTCAGATTTAGCAATAAGAAAAGAAGATAAATGTAATAACTGTCCCAGAAATTGTATACATTTATTAGTTTGAAATTTAACCTAATTGAATTTAGCATTTTATACACTTTTTCCTACTTGCCACACACATTCTTACTGTGTTATTTTTCTTTCTTCCATCTCTAGATGTAATGGCTTCATATTTAGAGAAACTTGTTCTTTCGTCTTTGCTTACTTAATATGACGAAGTCTTTTTAAAAAGCAAGTCCAAGATCTTTGTACATTGTGGCTTATTACATGCTAATGACTAAATTTGGTACCAAATGCAAAAAAAATTTCATAAACAACCAGATTTTGATATTTGGTAAACTCAATTGATATTAAAGTTGCATTTCCAGTGGTACATAAGAATATTTGAGTGAACTGGCAAAACATGAAAAACCTAGATATGCAAAAATTAAAAGATTATTTGTGAAAGCAGAGTTTCTGCATCAATGAATAAACTAAATTAAAGTATTGGCATCATAATTTGGAAGCCACTACTACTAATTTGACTACAAGTGAAAAAATTCAGAATTTTAGTTATTCATATTCTCTAGAATAGATGCTTATAATAGGTTCCAATTACTTCCAATAGTTTAATTAAGTGCCATGTTAAAACATTTTGTTTTCATTCACCTCAGCATTCATTCCAAAAGCTTTTCTAGCATCATTCACTCCACGTTAATTCCAAGAGTATTTTTCTAGTATGCACAGAGAATAAAAATGAATCGAAAGTTATTTCCCTTGAAAAACTTGAGTGATGAGTTAAGACTTGAGGGAAGTCAAAACACATAAATATACAAACGATGACTGGTAAACATAAGTAAGCACATCATTATACAGGTTAACAATAACAAAAAATATATATTTATGGATTACAATATACCAGGCAATATGCTAGTAGTAGTATGTTATTTTGTTTCATATTCACAACTCCATAAGTTTGCTACTAAGACTTTCCCTAGTTCACAGAGACTAAGATGTTAAATATCTCACCCAAAGTTAATTCAAATGTTGAGATTCAAACCCAGGTCATCTGACCCCAAAGCCCTTACCCTTGAGCACTCTGTAGGGAAAAACAGTTTAACAATAAGAAAAGCCTGGGATTTAGGGTCAGAAGATGTCAAGTCCACTCTGTGCCACTCACCAAGCTATAAGATCTTAGACAAATCACTTAACTCCCTTGAGTCTCAAGTTCTTTTTTAAATAGAGTGAAGTAGATGAAGAAGCTTTGTAAGCCATAAAACACTCCACAGACAGCTGCTAATATTTTCATTTCAAGTTGCATATGTGTAGTGAATACAACGTACTACATTATACTAATAAAATGAGACTTAAAAAAAAAAGGTTTCATTTTGGAATTGTAAGAATTTACAAGATAGGGGTTGATAGAGAAGTGTCAGAGTTCATTTACTGTTTAGAACAGCATAGCACAAGTCATATTGCCTATATGGAAATCTACTAGTCAAAACTTACAGTGAAATCATAGTACTCTATTACTAAGTCTTCATACATTTATGCTCTACTAATCACCAGCACTAACTCACCAGTAAAGACATATTGAAATAACAAGAATTTGTCATTAGAGCAGTTAGAAAGATACGTGTCATGGTTATGTCAAAATGTAGCTCATGTCAAAACAGCTAAATAGGAGGGCAGAAGGCTTATAGAAAGAAACAAACGCTCCCCTTTCTCCCCCGGGTTTGCAGTTTTCTTGCATTTCGTAAGTAATCAGACACATACAAAGCTCATTGCTCAGATTGTGCAAACCAAATAGGCATATTTAAACTTTTTGTTATTTTTGTTATTGTTGTTATGGCTTCCTGATAAAAACACAATTAACATGTCAAACTGGACAGCAAATTGACATGTGATGCCAGTCTCATTGAAATTATCCTCTACTAGTATAGTTTTAATCTCATTTATTTTTATTTCTATTATAACTACACTTCAAAAATATTAATCAGTGCTGTTTTATTTTAAGCATACTTAAAATTTTCTTGAACTTAAAAAATTAACATTAATTTGATAATATCATTTTTATTCTCCAATCTAATTTGTTCCTTTAAAAAGGAGCTGTATTATTTCAATATGAAATTCAACTTATTGCCCCAATGAATGTATTTTTTTCTAAAAAATATTGTTGAAAAAATTTTAAAGGCAGATAATACATTTGAGAAATAATTTTAGTCCACATAATCATCACTTAAATTCCCTAATCTCAGATAAGCCAGTGGTAGTTTATCAGCTGAAAATTTGCTAATATTAAACAAAGATGAACTTAGAATACAGTTTTTTCCCCACTTTTGTCTGTTTTAGATGTGAGCACTTCATAAAATGGAAACAAACTAATAGTTTAAAGTGAGAATAAAATAAAAATGAGAAAAATCTTAGAAGGGAAAACAATGAGCAATATAAGATTCAGATATGTTAAGAAATTTTTTTAAAGTGTGTGCCAATTTTTGAGTCATTGGTCACATATTGGACTTCATATTGAGATGAGCCACAGTAAAAAGGAGAAATCACTTTTTTGTATTATGTCACGGACACTGAGATTTGTGGAGGAGGCCTTTCGCCGTGTTTTGCATCTCCTCCCACTCACTCAACAAGCATAAAACTGGTTCACTGGCAGAAGAAGACTGGAAGAATCCAGTCTACAGTCATCACCACAGAATTTTTTGAGAAGAAAAAAAAAACTGGAAAACCAATGTCATATTCTCTCAACTTTATAGATTATAGAGGTTGGTAAAGGCAGTAGTTTTATAATTTCTTTTATTTAACTTCTGTGATCCAGGTTGTGCAATGATACCATACTTAACAACATTAATACACTGAGTAAATTATACTAAACATAAAATTGTAAATATACGCAGAATGCTTCTTTTTTGTTTTTCATGTTTTTTAACTTTCAGTACAAGTCCAACAGAACAATGTCAGAAGTCTTCTGAGCACAAAAGGCCAAAACCAATATGAAGCAAAGGGCTGAGCAAATTTATGGTCAACTGGCACTGACCTGCACAGGGATCTGTTCTGAATAATTTATGCTCACAATTTCACTTTGGGACCCTTGTGGTCTAGATCAGCTGTCTATAATGCCTAGAATCACTAGGAAATTTCTCAGACTCTCCTCTTTTCTTGGGTAGCATAAATGTGGTCTACAAATCGCCTTTCTGCTTGTCTGCCCAGGGAAGATGTCATGAAGAGCTAGCCCTTTCCAATCTAGGGGAAAAAATTTTTGACAAAACAGAGCTCACTGTTAACCTCTCATCAGCAACTCAGTGACAAGAATTTCCGATGCTCAAATTTAATCTTGACATTCTCTTCCTCAGAACTGCAATCAGCACTAGGAAAGTTAGCTGCACTACCAACAAGTCAAAGAGAACAATATATCTCATAACTTTCATTTGAATGGCACTGTACAATTCACAGAACACTTTCTTAAGCAGTGCCATGTCTCATTCACACAATAACTCTGTGAGGTACATATACAAATACCTAACACTATATAATTTATCACCTCAATTCACATCTTATAAGTGATAAAATTTAGTTTCAGTGAGGTAAAGTAATCTGTTCGTGGTCAAGAAAGCCCAGGGTATTTATTTCTCTTGTGTCTTGCCATCTGAGACATGAACCTGGGTGTTTTTTAGAACAAATTCCCAGTAATTAGACATGACATACTGATGGTGATAAAAAGATCCAGAGAGGTCCAGGAACTGTACCTGCCCTTATCATGCCATCTCCACCTTCAGCATATTAGAATGTTGTCTATTATCTCACAAGCCCCCGAGTGTGCTAATGTTCTCTCCAAGTGTGTTTCAAGCTCAAAAGTTGCATTTAACATATTATAGATTTCTGGACACCCATACTTAAAAATGATACACAGCCCAGGTTTCTGGCATTCTTTATGCCCATCTGCTAGCATGGCATGGTGCCCATTTACAAGGTAATAAGACGATTTCAGGAGGACACAGATGCCAAGCATATCAAGGCTTAGAATGATAACCTGCAAAATGAAGCCGGCAGTTTTTCCTTTTCTACAATGAGCAGATCATCCTGAGTCAGAAGTACCCAATCAGACTTCTGCATATATTCCATTAGGTGAGATCACATTAGTTGACACAGAGTAGAACACACAACGGAGACTGCTGTTACTAGTTCAACTCATTTCTCTTTGTAGGTTACAAAACAAGAAACAAAGTACAGTCCTATGGGATAAAATCCTGCCGCCTTCACCTCATTTTTCTAATGTGAGGAAGCTTTGTGTCTTTATTTACTTGTGACCAATCAAATGTCAAGTAGCATGTGGCTCAGGCCAGCAAGAAGATTGAAGTGTTGGGGCAGGATCGCATTTTCTGTAGATATAGATAGGGTTCCTCTAATGACTCAATCTGCTTGAGAATATAATGATAAGGAAGACATTGTAAACACAAGTACCCTTTTGAATTCTAGTGCGCATCCTTTGACTAAGTTGTTTACTTGGAGTCTCACTGAAGGCACACAATTCAGTCATTGTTTCTTTTCAATGTTTTTTGTGTATATATTTGAGGTGGGAGCAAGAAGAGTAGGTGAGTGGAAAGAAGAAAAACAACAGAAGAAACTAGAAGGAAAAACAAAAAAAAGAGAGATTTTTGACAGTATAAACCTGTTATAACTATCTTACAACAGTAATTTTTATAGTCCATTATAGTACTTCTAAAGAAAATATCATTGGGTTATTACAAAGAAATATGTTAATTTACTTAAATTGTCTGTAAAGCATGAAAACCACATAGCTTTTCTTCTCTATTTATACACACATACATATTTATTCTGGAAAACTATATGGAGATACATACACACATATATGTACATGAATATATGTGTATGTATATTCATAGATAAATATGCACACACATACATCATTAGAAACTACATAGACATAGGTATAGACACATGCACACTAATTAGCAATCAGATTACACATTGCAGTAGAATCATCCTGAATGGCTTTTAGTAGGTAGCTAGTTATATGTATTTTTTTTTTTTTCAGTTTAAAAGAAAGAAAATTAAGTATCATGTTTTATAATAAGATATTATAAGAAAATACATAGGTGTGAATGTGTGTAAGTATATGTGTTTAACAGCATTTGTGTGCTTAATAGAATGTGATGACTATCATGGTAAACTGAGTTTCGTTACATTCCTGAACAATATATTTTTGGTTCGATATTTATTCACCAGCTACTTATTGAACATCTACAATGGTCACAAGTAAGTCCCCGTCTTCAAGGAATAATAGCTGCAATTATAGGTGTACAAATTTACCTTTATTTCAAATAATTTTATTTTTAATCATTTATTCAAGAGATTTTAAAAAGTACCACTGTGTGTTAGGAATTGTTTTGGGCTCTGATGACTCTACAAAAATAATTTCTATGCTTAAAGTGTTTGAAGTATGAGATAAGATAGAGGCTAGAAATGATGCTAATGTAGTGTGTTTAATGGCAATATAGTGGAGCACAAAACATAAAAGGGACGAATAACTCCTTTAGATTTGGTGATTTAGGAGGACTTTATGGATTAAATAATGTCTAAGGTGTTTCCCTGGAGAGCTACTGATACTTAGCCAAAATTCTGTGTGTACATGTGCATGTAGGAATAAACAAGGGTTACCTTTGAGGGTACTGAAGATCATCACATAGGTAATTTCTATCTCCACCAACAACGGAGCCCATTTCTAGCTCAATATGAAGGTAGATGAAAGGATGTAGATATCAAAACAGATATGAGAAAATGTAGTGTTAGAGCCAGTTATAAAATATCCTGATAAAAGATATAATTTTGGGACCAATATGTCTCTTTATAGTAGTCCTGTTGCATTTTATAGCTTTGCACTCAATATTAGTATTTATTAAATGAGGGACAAAAAGATCTTGAGATGAGGTTAAGAGTCACTAAGACAAGAAAGGATCCCATAAAAAAAGCAAAGGCTTCAGCTGGGCCTAAAGGTGTTGTTGGGTATAAAAATATGGAGGATCCTCCCTTACTCAAAGTAAAGCAGGAGAAATCATTAAGTTTCAGGGATGAAAGGTCATATTTGCATTATCTGCTGGTAGATAATATACTTTCTCTCTCTCTCTTTTTCCATCATCTACATAACTATCAACATATCTATAGGAAAAAGAAGGAAAGAAATGGAGAGGAAAAGTTGAGGAAGAAAGGAAGGAAGGAATGAAGGAAAGTAGGAAAGAAGGAACAAATGAACGAAGGAATGAAGGAATGAAGGTAGGTAAGATGGAGAGAGGAAGGATTGAGTATAAATGGATTTAAGGTCCTTTGAATTTTAGAAATGTGATTGCCACATAAGAGAGGGTGTGGTCCAGATCTATGCCATAGGGAAGAAGTCTTCAAATTTAAGTAGGTTAAAGGATCACCACAGGGGCATGTTAAAAGTAGATTCCATGAATCTTCTCCCCAAATTGTGATCAGTTGGCCTGAAATAGATTTCAACAACCTCTTCTAGATGAATCTAACATGGGGTATTGAGATCATACTTGAGAAAGTTTGCCTTAAGGAATTTCAAACATCGCTTTTGGTCTCATGAGCTATCTATACGTAGAGATTTAGTTCCACAGTTCCACATTTGTTTTGGTGGAGAAGAAGAAGTGCCTACTTTTTCTAAAGCACATTAAAATTGCCAAATATCTAGAAACACGCTTTGAATTTGTATATGTACATTATAATACATTATACATACATTATTATAATTCTGCTTCAATTTTAACCTCAGACCTGGATGAATTCTACATTGCATATCTTTATTTTCTGAAAAAGATGACTGTGAGTTAAGAGAAAATGTCAGTTATGGGGGTGGGGGTGAAGGAAAAGAAGAAAAGTAGAAAAGGGAACAGAAAAGCTATCTATGAAAGAAGCTGAAGTCACTCTCAACGTGTATCATTTTTAGTTTAGCCAAAGAAAAGGGTAAAACCTTAACCACTGAAAAAAAATTTACATACTTTGAATCAGAAACATTTCTTAAACAAACAAAAGAAATTGGACATAAAAAATAAATACACATGTAGTATGATGTATTTTCCCCTTGTCCCCATCAATTTAATTAGGGATTGACATTTTAAAAAATATATAGTCAGGATCTACCAGTTTAACAGAACAATAAACAAAACTTTGCTGCACAGTGTTTCAGCTCTGCTTTGCAGCATCAGTGAGTAACTTCAAATCTAATTAGGATGGGAAATTTTGCCTGAACAAGTCTGAAAAGTGTTGAGCAATTTCCTAGCAGTTATGACACT
Organism: Eonycteris spelaea; assembly: GCA_003508835.1. NCBI lineage: Eukaryota > Metazoa > Chordata > Mammalia > Chiroptera > Pteropodidae > Eonycteris > Eonycteris spelaea. Next base: position 2,015,109 of record PUFA01000024.1, on the reverse strand, counting down.
GATTCTAGGTTTGTACATACTAGAGTGAAGTTCATAAAGGCACAGAGGACTAAAATACTACTAAAAATGAGAGGGATAAGGGCAAGATGTAATAAAAAGTGCAAAGACTTTGGAATAAGACAGAATTGAGTATAAGTCCTAGTTCTGCCATGCATCAGATTTTCTGCCCTTGTTTCATATCGTTTATCTTCTTTGAGATTCAGTTTTCTTACCTGAAAATACTATGAGAATAACTCCTTCCCCCAAATTATGTTAAATTAGTTATGTAAAAAGCCTAGCTCAATGGATAACCCACAACAAATTCCAGTTTGCTTATCAATAGAGACTACTTTTACAAAGTTGGAGATACAAACACCCGAATAATTAGCAGGAAAAGAGGAAAAAAAAAAAAACATAATGGAGGTGTTTGGTGTTATGCTCACCACTTTTCTGTAACTAAAATATCATCCAACAATTGGTTCTAAATGCAGTGCTAGAAAAATGCATGGAAGTAATTGATAGTTGGCTATTTTTATGAGAGGATTGAAATGTTTCTAAAGATTTCTTTCACTCTAACGTGCTAATATAATAGGTTAGTAGGATCATATTTTGAGATATCAATGGATCTTTCTTCTCTTGGACATCCTCCACATTATGTCTATTACCCTCAATGCACTGTTTATGATCTTCCAGGAAGAAAAGAGTCAAAACCTCAGCTTTAAATTCCAATATTAGAGACAAATAATCTTGAAAAAAAGGAAAGAAAAGACAAAGAATTTTAAGACAGAATGTTTTCAAAAATTAAAAATAAAAAGCCTTAGAAGAGGAGAGTTTACAGCAGTCCTTCCTTATCCGAGGTTTTGCTTTCCAAGGTTTCAGTTACCTATGGTCAACCCCCATCCGAAAATAATGGGAAATTCCAGAAATAAACAATTTATAAGTTTTACATTGTGTGCCCTTTCGAGTAGTGTGATGAAATTTCGTACCTTCCCTCTCTGTCTCACCTAGAACTTGAATCATCCTTTCGTTCAGTGTATCCATGCTGTATACATTACCTGTCTGTTAGTCACTAAGTCGTCATTACAGTTATCTGAGAGGGAGAAACCACATTCAAATAACTTTATTACAGAATATTGTCATAATTATCCTATTTTAGTATTTTTGTTAAGCTCTTACTCAGCCTAACTTATAAATTCAACTTTATCATAGGTGTGCATGCATAGGAAAAAAAAAACATAGAATATATAGGGTTTGATACTATGCAGGGTTTCAGGCATCCACTGGACTTTGAAGATATATCACTCAAGGGTAAGGGGGGACTAGTATACTAAAGAGGAGGGCTACTAGTGTACACTAAAAATAACAGAGTTGGCAAGAACACAAGCTGAAGGAAATATTATTTTCCCAATAGAGAGAAAGGTGGAGAAAACTCTATCTGGATTGAAAGAAAAAGAGATGGAAGAGGAGAGTGGTAGAAGGGGAGGGTTTTGTCATAGAGAGAAAACAGAAGAGTGGGGCTTAGCTATAGGTGTGGGGATCTCGCTGGCCCCTCCCCAACCTCTCTTCTCAAAAACCTGTTCATGCTAATCATGGTGTCCTTGTGGAACAGAAGCAGTGAGTTAAGTAAGATAACTACAGGATTAGGACTGGGACAGACTCTCAGAGGACAAATACCAAGCATAGTATAGGAAAGTATCCAAAAGATTATGGAGCTTTTCAGAGGGAGGCAGAAAGGCAGGGAATTTCAGTGGATGAAAGGAAACACCACGACAAATGTAACTTGGATCACACAAGTTGAAAACCACATGATAGGACCAAATATACCTGCTACAGATGGTCCGAGATAAAGGTTAAAGCACTGAGACTGAGAGGAATGAATCACACCTCAGTGAAGACAGAGTGTGGCTGTGGCCCACAGCCTCCAAGTCAAAAACAGGCCCTAGAGTGCTCGCCATAAGAAGGGAAGGGTGCAGATACTTCTCCAAAGAGGAAATACAGATGGCTAATAGACAGATGAAAAGATGCTCAAGGTCACTAATTATCAGAGAAATGTAAATTAAAACCACAATGAGATATCACCTCATATCTGTCAGAATGGCTATCATCAATAAATCAAAGAACAATAAATGTTGGCAAGGATGCGGAGACAAGGGAACCCTTATACGTTGTCGGTAGACTGCAGATTGGTACAGCTGCTATGGAAAACGGTCTGGAGGTTTCTCAAAAAATTAAAAATAGATCTTCTTTTTGGCCCAGCAATTACACTTCTGGATATTTATCCAAATAAAATTGAAACAATAATTGGTAAAGATCTATGCACCTCAATATTCATGGCAGCACAATTTACAATAGCCAAGTTATGGAAGCAATCTAAATATCCATCAATAGGTAATTGGATAAAGAAGTTATGGTTCATATATACAATGGAATATTACTCAGCCATTAGAAAAATGAAATCCTATCATTTGCATCAACATAGATGGACCTTGAGGTTATTACGCTGAGTGAAATAAGTCAGACAGAGAAAGAAAAATATCATATGATTTCACTTATATGTGGAACTTAAGGAACAAAAAGAACAAACTCACAATCAAAAACAGACTCACAAATATAGGGAACAATTTGGTAATTGACAGAGGGGAATGGGGTTGGGGGGCTGGGAGAATGGGATAAAGGGTTAAAGAAGTACAAATTAGTAGTTGATAGATGGTCACAGTCTCTGAAAGAGACTAAGATGTGTAAAAGACAGTTCATCTTCACCTACCATAATGACTATTTTGACTGAACAGAAATCATGGAAAAGTTCTATTGGGTCTTCATAGAGTCTATATCTATATTCTATTGTTCTCCAATACCACATCCACTGTGAGATACAGTCAATACCAATCTTGTGAAATATGATTACCATAAAAGTAGATCTAATCATGTTTAATTACAGACGCAGGAAAAAATCAAGAATATTGCAGGGAAAAAATGGAGAGGTGAGAAGGAAATAAGGTTGTTATTGCTATGGCAGCGGGAATACAAATGGCCTTCATTACACAGTGTCTGACATGACCATGATGCTCAATTGTTTCACTTTAAAAAATATAATTATAGTAATTAGAAGAATGTTTTTTAGTTTTGAAACAATATTTATAGGTAGGTATTTCTTAAAGTTGAAGTCATGCTGCTACACATTTTAAATTATTCAGTGTTTATACTGCTCCTTCTCCTCATCTGCCTCTTCCACTTCCTCCCTCCCCACTTCCTTCTGGAAGGTAAACATTGACAATGAGCCTGTAGAAAATTTTTTGAAGTGAAAGCTGTCATTATTTTTCTCACTGTCTGTCAATATAAGGAAATGACATTTTATAAGTTTCAGTTCACTTCTATACTTTAAATTATCACAGGTAAAAAGTTAAGTCTTTCTTCAGAATCCCCAGATTCAATAGCTGTGCTTGCTAATGGCCCAATGTTTCACTTCTTTGCTGGTGCAACAGTGTCTATTCCAAACCTTTCTACTGCATTTTTAAAACTGCTCACATCTCCAAAGTGCTAAGAATAACTAGTTAGACTATCAGGGAGTACTTTAATTTTACCTCTTTCACTGTTTATTCTCTAGGTGGACTTAATTTCATCTGCTCATTCAATTATTTGACGAATATTTATTGTCTATCATGTGCCAGACTGAATGCTTTATTATGTAAGATTTTTTTAAAAAAATACTTGCTATTTGAATGATTTCATTCATTTTACTATTATATCTACCCAATCAGCATCTCTATTACTTACATAAGTTAAATATCACTTAAATATTTTAAATCATGTTCAGAATAAGTTTCCAAATCTCAGGTTCCTGATCACTTCCGAAATGATAGCTTCATAACCATACTGTGAGCCTTAGAAACTTAGGAAATGTAGGTTCTTAAAAACAAACAAACAAACAAACAAAAAGATATAAAATTAGATCATAAAAGACTGACTCAGAACCAAACAGCCGGGCTAGAAAGTATGGCACGTAAAATAGACTCCATTTATTGTTCAAATATAGATTGTACTGTACAAACACTTTGGTTGTGCAATGCAACAACTCCAAGGGTCATCATTCACAGCAACTATGGTAAAATGGGATTCCTTGATGGCATCTGGGAAATGGTGTTCCTTAGGAATGAAAAGAGACATGAAGAACAACACTTCTTTTCTTCTACTGAATGTAGTCCTGTCTACAGTGACGTCTGAAGCTGTTGCACCCATAAGGTGAAAAAAATGCCACCAAAATGTTTAAGATAGTAGATCAGAACTCCAAAAACTGCCCTGCTTCAAATTTCTATGGAGGGATTATACATTTCTTAGTATCTAAGCTATGGTTAGTTGTCATACATTTGGCTCCTCCATTCATCAGTATGGAAATGGAGGAATAGAAAGACTGTAACTTCTTATAGTTAGTTATTAGAGTGTAAAAAAAAGCTTTTTGGTATTCTCACCTGTCTCACTATAGGACCAATGACTACAAACCAATGACTGAATTTATCAAGGATACAGTTAACATTCAGTGTTTACTAGTTATTGGGGAGGGTGGATAGACTGTAGTAAACAAATTAATTTCTTTGTTTTTATTAAGTTGTGATACTGGGGATTAGAATAGAGTCTGGTGCTACACCATATATGATCCACATAATACCCCACCCTGTATCCAAGGGTTCATTCTTTCCACTCTTTTTGGTGACCAAAGTTTCTTTTCATCTAGATAGTTGAAAATCTGATTGTTCTGTAAATATGACACCTCACTGGAGAATGAAGGACAATATTACACTTATCCATGTTAATATTAAACTACAGTCCAAATTTCTCTTATGCAATATAACCCAAACTTGTCATTTTGGGGAAATTGTAATAATAATGACAACCACATTGGAAGCAAGAATTTTAGGTAGCAGACAGATTATATTTCAAGATGCCTTTGTCTAATCACCTGTATAAGCTATGTAAATGAGGAAGAATGAAGAAGACTGCAGTGTATTTCTACATTTTACCTGGTTCAGGAGTCATTCTAGTCATTCTTCATATCTGTTGCCCCCTAATAGGAGAGAGTACCAAAAAGGAGGATTTTGAGTTATAATGCTCTCGTCAACCAGCACACAGGTCACTTGATAATGGTCGGCCTGGCAGAGGTCCAAGTCAGGGAATACTTCATGGATATTCTGCCTGTCTTCACGTCAGTGATGACTGTGAAGTATGGTGGAACGTTTGTGCATCAGCAAGAGAGAAAGGGAGAAGGAAAGTGTCAAGAGAAGAAAAGCGAATGAAAATTACTTTTTACTCCTTGGGAAAAAAACAACACAGTATTTAGTGTTCTCAGAAGGAGAATTTTATTTTTCTTCTTTTGAATTTCAAAAACGCACATGCCTTGTGGCCTTAAGCAGAGAAGCACAGGAACAAGGCTGCTTTTGTACTCTATTAAGGTTGAGATTAAAGTCCCCACTGATAAACTGAACATTCTTTAAAAGTGACCAGAAGCAAACAGTGTCTGTTTGCAGCTACTTTATTACAAAGACACCACTGAGAATAGCTAAGAATATACTATTTGATCTTTAACAGGTTGACCAAATGATTGCAGTTGGCTCTAGTACGAGATGCTTTCTGCAAATTATTGTTTCTGGTTATAAACCTTTATAATATCTCAGAATGAATTATGTATGTATTTCATGTTTTCTTTTCTGTTATCAGCCTTGATGTTCTCATTTCAAGTTTCACCCTAGCCTCCTAATAATGCAATATTGAGGCCATTCAGACACTAATTATGCCTCCGTGGCTTTTTTGAAATGACTAAATCAGCATCAGTTCTATAATTATCATTAGCAAGTTTGTATCAGTAGCTCACATTACTTGAAGAGCTCAACTTAAATGATTTGTGAATGTACTCATCTAATACATTGAACACTCTCTATAGATACACACAGGTGCTTGCATATTGCTTTATGTAAAATAGAAAGTCTGTACATGTATATTGCATGAAATATATTTTCAATACAATATTAAAACATTATTTCCATAACTTGAAATATTAAGGCACATAGAGACACCCAAGATACTTGTGTTTTAAAAGCCGAGTTGGGGTGAGCAGTGTAAGGAAATAGACAACTATTACGCATACTTAAGGCTAGATCTGATGTCTTCCTCATTTTCAGAATGTTCAAATAGGAATCTGGCAAAGATGATTGACAGGAAGAAGTATCTGAATGCAATTCCTCTGTATTTTCATTGTTTCTGTTCTTGAATTATTGATATTGCCAGGAGTCATTTGCCATGAAAACAAATCAAGATAGGTATGGTAAGCACTTCCTTGAATGCAATGCTTTTATATTAAAAAAAAATGTTTATAGTATACCATTTTTATAATTTAACAGAATGACAAACTGGTGAGAAAAAATAACTAAAGAAAAATAAAAGCATAATTCTATGACTAAATACACAAATGCTGAATGTAAAAAAATATTACAGGAAAAATAAAACATCTTCTGAGAGAAGAAGCTATGAAGATCTCTTTGTATTACTTAGAAGGGAAAGCCTCACCGTAAACCAGGAAAACCTGATCAGAATTTCTGAATTTAGGTCTCTTCAGGAATACTGGGGCATACATCAAAAGCTAAGCTATTGTACTTCCCAGTGACAATCTTTTTCTTTTCTCTTTTTAAAATTTTCACACCACCTAATACTAGATCCTTGTTTTGTACAAAAAACTTGTGCCAGGCTGTAGTATTTTATGACCTACATTATTACCCTCTGGGTAGTGAAATGATGGTGCCAAACTAATTATTGCTTTGTCTAATTTTAAATCCAGGTCTATGGAGATTAACAGCTTGCACATTAATTCAAAGCACCAACAGCCCACCTCACCTAATGCTGTTTTAAATGAATTAAAAATCCTGTTTAGGAAACTTTAATATACTTGAAATGAAGAAAATGTGCATCAATATTTTTATTCAGCATATAAAAACCAAATTCACTTTGCTTATTTTTCTTGCTCAAACTTACTGTGGGGAAAAACTTTTCTGGTCTTCAGGCATTACTTCTCTTGAAAATGAAATACCTGCTAAGCCAAAAGCACAGTCTGAGCGGAACTAATTGTAAAGTAGTAGTGGATCTGGGGAGAGGGAAGCAAAATAATGAGAAGAAAGACTATGTTCAGTTTTAGGGGAAAAAAATTCAATTTTAGGGTATTGTCTCTTTTTATATCTTTGACATTAAACGAATGCCTTTAAAGACACTGACATTTTGTAATATTACAAATTGAACGTGCAGTACCGAGCAATCAATACAAATAGACCATCTATAAAAAAGTCAAGGAAGCATATCACCAAACCCTACAAGAAGGATTGACAGTTTGAGGGAACACAAAATGATAGACCATTGCAATAACTTCACACTAGTTGCCCCATTTCCAGTTCTATTACCTGTATCTTCTTAAAGCAGGGCTGAGACCACATAAATCTCTTGCTTAAAAACTTTCCAGAGCTTCCTGTTACCTACCAACTGAAATGCGAACCTCTCATCTAAAGATTGAATGAAATTTCTGCACAACGTGCCCCCAATTCTCATTTCCATCCTCATTTCCCCTTTAGTGCCCATATAAAGCAAAGGTTCAACCAAACTAGATTATATGCTGTTTCTTGCATAGGCCCTCATATAATTTCCCTTCTCGCTGCCTTTGCTCATGCCTTTTTCATGTCTACAAGTCGACTCAGTTTCCTCAACAAACATTTATTTAGGTTTGTCTCTGTGTTAAATACTGTTCTGGGAAGGGGAAAATATGGAAATTACAATGATTGCCTGCCCTAGAGAAACTTACAATCTAACAGGGCAGACAAACACTTACAAAGGAACTTGTTAAAAGATGTGAAGGTGCAGAGAGAGGCCGATGGAATCTGAGAGCCCAGGGGAAAGGCACCCAAGAGCCCTAGGAAGGCGGAGGTGCCTGCTGAAGGGGGTTAGGCCACAGAAGAGGAGGGGAACCCAGAGGGCATGATGAAAAGCAAGGAATGGAGGGGACAAACAGTACAGTGTATGCAAACTACACCCATTTTGTTATGTTGGAGCATAGAGATCGAGTCGACAGAGGCCAGGAAAACTGCCCTCTTCTTCACGAAGGAGCCCGTATCTTCTTCTGAACAGAACCTCTTTGTGAGTGACTTACAGCATTCACTTTGAACTATATTTATCTTGTCTCATTCAAAGTGGTTAATGTCCGTTTTCTTTCAACCCTCTGCAATTTTTTTTGGCAACACTTCTTACCACAGTATGTGTTCAGTGTGTCCTTTCTAAATGAAATTGAGAATCATGAAAAATCAGGCAATGGTTATAGCCAATATTTGAACACTATCACCATTTAAAGAGCGAATGAAAAATATACTTTTGCATAACCAAAAAAAAAAAAATGTCAAGTGAACCTATCACAGGATTTTCCAGTTGTCTCTCTATCGTAGGGTTAGATCATGGAGAAGATATATAGACCAGTCTAATACAATTTGACAGTACCTGTATTCAAGTGTAATTCTAACAAATTGAATAATTTTACTAAAATGAGGTCAAGATCTCCACCAGTTTTTTTTTTGGGGGGGGGGGTTGGAGGCAGGGGATGTGGAATAAGGACTTCTTAGTAGTCTTAGCTGAACTGAGTGCAAATTAAGAGTCTTAAAATAAACCACAATTTTGTGGAAACATTTAAAAATATTGTGACAGTAATTTGTATTATGTAAGACCTATGCTAGATTTTGTGAACAATATGAAAAAATGACTAGGTCTAATAAATAGCTACTAAATCTTAGAATATTTTTTGGAACACAGTAGCTTGGAAAAATATTAATAGTTTAACATTTTATTAAAATAGTTAATACTTGGCTTTGGAACTAAAAGTGGTATTTAAAAATTAAATTGAATTTTAGTTAGCACTTCATGAAAAACCAAACACAATAGCCTCCCCAAACATCTTTTCTCTTTAAAGCCTCTTGTCACCCTCATCTCTGTTCTATGCTCTGTCTACTCTCATCTTTTGCTTTCCTTTTCTTCTTCCTTCACATAGGTAAAACACGTCTCAGTATCTAACCAGGGCCAAATTATCCTTAGTTCAATGCAGATAAGCATATGGTCATCAGCAAAATCATATTCAACATCACCTTGCTTATTTCCTTATCTTTTACCTTGTTGCTTCGTACATGTGTAGAATAAGAACAGAAAAGAGTAGAATCCTTCCCCTCTGCATTAACTTGAAACACTCTCTCTCTCTCTCTCTCTCTCTTACCTCTCCTGAGAGAAAAAAGAATATTTATGTTTATTTTTATGTCTAGTATCTTAAAAACCTAGAATGTAGTGTGTATTAGAAATTCATAATACTTGTTCTCTTTACATTTAAAAAAAAAGAAGTAATGTGATTAATGCAGTAGAAAACAAATTAGTCCAAAAAGTTTTTCACAGAATTAACTATTTCCTTAACTAGCCAATGAACTTTCTTTAAAGACTCAATTTCTTATCCTCATATCATCACAGGAAAATTTTCATAAAATATAGATAGATATGTTACAAACAGAAACAGTTCTTTTGAATCAAAGTTTAAAAAGTAAATGTAGGTAGAATATGGTGACTGTTAAAATGCTATTTAATCATACTATGTTATTAAAGATAGTTTTATTAAAACAACAAAAACCAGAAACATTGTGCAAATTTTGCAAAGAACGAATCTTTTTGAAAAACAAAGTTAGGTTTATCTTCCTGTGGGGAAAAGTATTTGGAGAAAAGCAAACTTTATGCATACCTAAAAAAACAAAAACAAAAACAAAAACAAACCCCCCCCCCCAAAAGTTAGAAATAGTGGAATGACAAACTATACTGTGGATCTTGGATCTTATTTGTCATGCAAATCTCATAATATATGTTCTATACATAAGCCGTTTTTTCCTTGTGAGTATATGTAATTTTGAACAGTTTTGAAAATCTGAATAAATACATGCAATACCCTTTTAACTTTCTTTGATTCCAAAATTAATTATATTCATTTGTATGTTGAATGATGCATTTTATAATCTGTATTTCAAATGAATATATAAGGGAATTGAAAAAAAAATACTACTTATCTATTAATAAACTGCTGCTAACCAGACTTCTTCCTGCCCCCTTTAAAAGTAGGGTTTATTTTGTTTTAGATATTGAAAACTGATTGCTTTCAGTCCATCATCAAAATACACTGTTTTTCACTCAGTGGGTATTCCATTATATATATTTTATTCAGCATTTTGATTTACATGAGGAACTGTAAATTCAAACTCGGAATTTAGTGTTGAAAGATGATGAGCTTTGAACTTTTTTTTTTTTTTTTTTTTTTTTTTTTTTTTTTTTTTTAACAAAAGGACAGAGCAATTTTGCTTGAATTGCACAGAGCATCTGCTGTTTGTCCAGGACTTCTTGTCGTCATCCACCAAATGGGCAATAACTGAAATTATAAGTTCTTCTCAGTTGTTGTTATTTTTTAAATTCATCTGTACTCAGTCTAACAGTGACCCATAGATATTTCCCTACACTTATTTCTTTGTGGTGAAATCCAGTGGGCAACTTCTCATAATATCATTTTCAAAGCTATCTTGTAAAATATAACTAAAGGGGCTTCAGTGTTCTCTGTTACATCAGAATAAAGTTCTTCTGTTTTATTTTGAAGCCCTTTTTTTTTTTAATGCACAGAAAGGTCAAATCCATTCCGAAGAGAAATCTCATTCCTTAGAAATATCTTGAATCACTTTTATTTTGTCTTTTAAATCCTATCATCTGCCTAGATTCAACGAAAATGTTTCTTTCTCATCGTGTTAGCTAAATGCATTCCTTCAGTGGCTAGCCTTTCAAAGGTAAGAAAATCAAAAAAGGAGAAAATTAATTTCAAAGTATGTATTTGGTATTTTTTCTAAAACTGCATTTTATCATAGAGAGCAGCTATAATTTAGTCTATTAAATCTATAGCAGAGAAGTGGGGTGGGGGGAAAGTGAGGAGAGTTAGCCCTAAAAAGTGTATTTTCGGTCCCAGCCTTCAAAGGTAACATTTTCAGCTTGATGGGCTCCTGGTCGAATATATAATTTGCCTCATTGATTCCTAGCTTCTTTGAAATATACAGGACCGATGTCCACCAGGCCAAAGTATAAACTTACCATTTATCTATTAAAGTCGCATTTAATGAAAACGAAGAGAAATTATTACCCCACTCACTCTCTTTCTCATTACAATTCCTAAAGAACTTTGCCAGGCACATTATCTCGTAGACATCATGATCAAATGTTATTGTTTGCTTTATTATCTCAGTTGGATGGTTGGCTAGTCTAGAATGAAATAGGTTGAAGGCAATACTCGAAGCCTAGAAGTCTGAATGAGGTTCCCATTCAAATGCTGTTGGGTGTTTGGGGGTGGGGCGGGGTGATTAGTAAACCAACTGAGCTTACACTGCATAGTAAGCGTCTGGATGCAGCACATTTACATCTAACAAGAGACCCCAGAAAACGTGTGTGTGTTTCTTAAACCTTATGTTCCGAACAAAAGGCTATCTCAGCAACAGACAATCAGCACTGCATTGCTCCCTGGGATGCGAGCAACACACTCAACTGCACATTTCATTCTTCCTCAGCTCCCAGCACCACAAAGCCCCTACTCTCTTTCCACTCCTGGGTCCCCAGATTGCTCCCTAGAAGGGGGCTGGGAAAGCAGAAGCCTAACGTCTATGCCTGCGCGCTGGCAGCCGGCACCGCGGGCCCCCAAGGCGCTGCGTTCCCCTGCCGGAGCCGCCTGGGGGTGGTAGGGAGGGGAGCCAGGGAACACGAGAGTGGACCGCACACCTAGACACACTTATGATTTTATTTATTCACTGGGAGGCGGGGGAGGGGAACTGGTTCATTCGGATTCCCCTCCCCCCGAAGTTGTCTCTTCTTGGCAGATAAAGTCATTTTCTGGCTGGTGCCGGGGGCCCAGGGGAGAGTGCGGGTGAGGGCCTGGCTCTCAGGGCCAGATCTTGTCCTGTGAGCGGAGTCGAGGGGGTGGGGAAGGGTGGACCGGCCGCAGCTGTCGAGAGGGCCGGGAGCGGGCAGGGAGGGGCCCGCGGGCTGGAGAGCCGCGCAGCCCTGTCCCGCGCCCTCCGAGGCTGGCTGCGGAGCGCAGGGGCCGGCCGGTCACGCGTGGGAAAGAAAGGCCCCCTCCCTTCCAGGCACTGCTCCCCTTTCCCCAGGCTGGGCCGCCCGGGAGTGCGGGCACGGAGACCTCCGGGTGCCCGCGCGCGTAATCATGACCTCAGGGCCCCCTCCGGGCCGCGCGAGCGCGTCGGCGAGGCTGGGCGGCCGCCGCGGCCCGGGCCGTGTAACATGACCCCAGGCGTGCCGGCCGGCCAGCGCGGCCGGCCATTGAGCCCTCCCTGCCCATGAATCTCTGGCGCGTCTCTAGCTCGCTCGCCCGCTCGCCTCCCGCCTCCCTTTCTCCCCCTCCAGCTCCGCGGGCTCCGTGCGCCTCTCCCTCTCCCTCCCGGTCCTCCCGCTGCCCGTCTCTCTCCACTGCCCGCCTCTCGCCACTGCCTCCCGTCTCCTCTCCCTCACGGCAGCCTCCGTCTCTTTCTCCCTCTCTCCTTTGAAAACTGATCTTTGGCTCTTAGTGTGAAAGTGATTTGAATTTGGCTCGGCGGCGCTCTGCGCCTGCGCCCAGCCTCTGGCATGCTGGCTCCTTCCAAGCAGCTGTTTTGGGTTTGAAATTCCAACATGGCAGAGGCTGCAGTCCGTCTTCCCTTCAAAAACTTGGAATGATTTCAAATCATAGGCACCTTCACTTAACCCTAGCTTCCATTCATCAGCAAACACATCGGATCGATGCTACGCTAACCTATCGGCTTTTCGCTCCGCGCGTTCAGGTAAGAGGAGCTTCGTAGTTTTCTACCATCTGTTTAAATTTTTGTTTTGTTTGTTTTATCTTTAAAGAATATAAATAAATCCAAGACCTGTAATAAAAAGAGATCTTCGAGTTGTGCCGTAAACATTAAATTTAATTTGCACTCGTTTCTATTCTGTACGCCAACCTGCTGCCTAATTTCTCTGTACAAAGTAGCCCTGAAACATTATAATGCATATTTTTGCTGCTTAATCATTGTAACAATAGTGTCGGATTAAGAGTTCGCGATGGCAAGAATCTCGTTTTCCGCTATATTGGGCTTATTACTATCTTTTTACTTCAAAAAAATAAATAAGAAAGCGGAGCCTTAGGGTGGGGCTAGACTTTCTTCGGGAACTAACTTCTAAGTAAATAAGAAGTGTAAATAAGAATCTTGCACACACAAAAAGTTGAGGTTAAATTACAATCCCGTGGCTGGGGGACGTAAAAATGTCAGAAGATCGGTTGCAGAAAAATGTAAGCACATCGTCTTGGAGGGGGTACAGCGTGGTGGGCGTATTGTTGGCAAGGAACGGGAGAGAAAGATGTATAATTTAATGGTATATACAATCCACTGATCCTATTACCGTCCTCCCCGGAGCTCTTGTTAGTTTCAATGGGAGTGAGTGAAATTGACATGGACTTGCATTCCTGGTCATGTGCTTTTTTTCCTTTCTTTCTTCTCCTGTGATCTGAGATCCCCTTTTTGTTGATGTTGCTTTCCCCCTTAATTATATGCATGTAGGTTAAATGAATACCTGACGAAAGGGCCCACGTTTCAAGGCAGTGACATTTGATAGCTGAGAGGAAAAGTGGCTTTAATGAAAAGCAACCTTTGGAATTCCTGCTTGTGAGAAATCCAATTCAGCTTTTTGTGCTGCCAGCAAGAAATGATCAGTAGCACCAGTGTTTATGGTATGTCAGTTTTGGAATTTACTTCCTTTGCATCTAAATAGGAAAGACAAATTAAATAGCATGATCGAACCATTGGAGACTCTGCTTGGGAAGCAGATGCTCATGATATATAATTCCTTTAAAAATGTATGCATATTTTAATCTGTCAAAACGCTTGTTTATTCTTGCTATCACTTGTTTATATATTTTAGTTTTGATTTATAGATTCCTGTAGTTTACTTTGATCAGTTTTAGTTGTTATCCCAAAGTTGCATGTTACTACTGATGGACTATATAACCATTGAAGTCAAATGGTATGTAAATTAGTTAAACTCAGTGTGGGGTTTTTTGGGGAGGAGGCTGGGTGGAGAGGGGAGAGGGCGGGAGTGTGGGGAAAGACTGCTTACTAATGAAAGTATATCTATATATATGTACACACACAGAACTGGATGAATTTTTCTCAATCTGTTAACGCAATTTGACTATCGACTCTCTCAATGATTGCACTTTGTGGAGTAATCAGTTCTTCTGAGTGTATGTTATTTTGGGGGGAGTGAGTGAGTGAAGGGATATCTTTTACATGAAAAATTAAAAATGTTTTGATTGCTTAAAATCTTTAATGCCTTTTAAAGAACAGTGGCAGTTTTTTTTTCCTTTGCTTGCCATTCACTTGTCTGCCTGTCAGCGCTTTTTACTTTTAACCTGTGACAGAATTAAATAATCAGGCACTGAAATTGACTTTGTTTGAAATCGCTCTTTCCTCTTTACAAAAAAAATAATAATAATAAAAACGTCAGATAAAGGGAGTGAGAGGGGTTTTCAATAGCTCTTGTGACCATGTCGTGTGTACACTTTGTGATATTCAATTAAGACTAAGAGGGCACAACAACAACAAAAAGACCTTAAAAGTATTTTGCATAACCAAAGGATATGCTCACTTTAAACTGTTGTTGTTGTTGCTGTTGTTGTTGTTGTTGTTGTTGTTACCTTTACCCCCAACAGCACCATTCACCCTGAAAAGAGAGAGAAAAGGAAAGGGAGAATATGAAAGAAACAAATAGCAATGGGGCAAAGCTGCCAGGGGTCTGTAATGTGGCCGTGGTTACTGCTCTCTTATAACACAAATGTGAATACAAGGAAAGAGACTAGGAGAGCCGCTGCGCTACATACACTTCTGGTCGGACTCTGGCGACTGTTGAGCTAAACACACACCGCTCTTACACGATAGGAGGGATTTGATTGAATTTTGCATTTGGAACTTGTTGACTTTGAAGCGATCAATAAGAAGACTGTTTATTTTAGATGCACATAATTTGCCCTGAGAAATGTTTTAAGGAGGAGAGAGCACAGCTTTTTTTTTTTTTTTTTTTCCCCTGGAGCTGTTGGAGCGAATGGGATTGCCAGATGGGCGATTTCCCTCTGTGATGTTAAAGCTGTAATATATATTCAGAGCAGATTGGGCTGCTGCCTGTGATGAGGAGGATATTACATTTATAAATTTTAAATCGGAGCTCGGACAATGTGCTGAGAGCAGAAATTGGATGGTTTGACTGTTTACCATATTGATACTTAAATGTGATTTCTGGGTAGTAGTAATAATAATCATTGCAATAATATGTAAAAAACACATTGCATTAGGCAATTATATAATTCATGACATTTAACAGCAGATTTAAGTGTGTAAATTGCCCCCCACCCAGGCTCTGCTTACTATTAAATAATAGTCCCATAATTTATTTCCCTGAGTGTCTAAATGCCCGTTGAGCAAATGATGTTCACTCAGGAGCCTTGTTATCACACTAGAATTCTGGGAGAAAAAGTTTATATATATATATATCTATAAAACAGGCATTCGTGTATATGTATAAAGTGACATTAGTGGCTCCTATTTTGTAATTCTCTTACTCTGAATATTTTTAGATTTTGTCTTAAATGTGTGGCCTAAAGGAACCAGAACTACAAACCTAAAAGGCTGGAAAGTGGACAAGTGCTCACACTCTGGCAGCTCTGCTGTTGCAAATTAAAAGTGTGTTGTGGTCAGGAAATGAAAGCTACAATGTCTCTTTTGAACAAGTCGTTTATCAAGAGAAACATCTATCAGGGACTGCCTTGTCACATTGATCCTCTAAAAGTTAGGTCCGAGGTGGAAGCAGCTTTGATGTTTTTGATCCTAAATTTAATACATAAGAAAAAAAGCAAGGATATTTTGACCAGAGTAGATTAAAAAAAAAAAAAAAGTTTCCAGGAACCAAAAAGATCTGTTTATTAGTACTGTATTATGTGTAAAGTATTTTGGATACAACATTTGGAAGGCTGAAGGAGAAACCCCAGCCATTATAAATGGCCGGTTGTTACATATATATTTATAGTGCATTCAGTTACGGCTAGCTTCTTGGTTCACATGGACGTTTTGAAAATAGATTGCATTAAAGGGAAAATTATTTTGAAAGAGTGGTTTGGAGCAATATGTAGATAATTGGAGTTTCATTCATTCAAATTTTAGAGTAACCCTCTTACCTTCATCTTGTCTTTTACTACTTTATGTCTGTTTCCTATCTTCTTTACATGTGTGACATATTCACTTTTATTTGGGAAGGAAATGTACCCCCCCCTTAAGAATCATTTCCCAAAACACGCTTGCTCACATCATCTCTATTGTTTATTAATTGTGCATGTGGATGGTTATCGATATAAACTACAGGGACTCACAAGACTTTCGGAACTTCAGCTTAAAAATATAGGTAGGTAACAGGTTAAATATACCATGTATTCTTGAATACTGGATATACTGTATGTGTTATTCAAATGTTAAAAGGTATTGTTAAGAAAATGACCAAGTTTTAAAAAAAATGTTTGCTTTTTTGAGTGTGTATGTGAAAGCAGTTAAAAGCATCCTACTTCATCTTGGGAAGCAAAGATATGAGAGAAGTGTTTCTTTGAAATATAGTTCATGGATACCTATACTGCTGGTGGCTGGCTACTTGCTGTTTCATGTGGGTCTAGCAACAACTAGTGATAGACCACAAGGAGTGTGGTGGGAGTTTTGGGAAGTGTAATACTTGCTAATTAATCATGTCTGAAATGAAAGAATCATAGCAGGGTAATAAAGTCTCATTGTTGTTTTCCTGGAAGAGAGTAAGACTTCTGTTTGGAAGCTGTATGTGTGAGTCGACTTGCTTTTCTCTTCTCTTAAAAAGGTAGTTTGTAGGGTCTCTTTGAAATTATTTCAGGAACCTTTTTTTTTTTTTTTTGAAAACAGAATAGTTTTCTTTCTCCTGACTGTGCCGAATTGAGATTCTTAAAATTGTCTCTCATATCTTCTGAGTGAAAACGTACAGTGTTTTTCTTAGTTATATCAAAAACTCCAGCAGCTTAGTTTCCAGGACTGTTTTTTTCCCCCCTACAAATAGAAAATCTTTTTTGTTGTTTTTATTCATGTTAGGCAGGAACTTTGAAACCTTTTTGTAGGCAGGTACTTCTGGTAGATGTACAAGAGAGAAGAAATTTCATTTATTACTTTTAGATAGCACAAGAATATGAGCAGAGGGGAGAAAACAAGTCTTACCTCCAAGAATCTATGGAAAACATCTGTGTAAAACTTGAGATTTCTAAGATAGTTTAAAATATTAGCTACGATAGTTTAAAATATTAGCTACTTGAAAAGACGAATGAATAATATCACTATTGGTAAATTCTTTTTTTTTTTTCCATGAGTTTGGGTTGTCATCTTTTAGAATTTAATATTTTGCTTAGTTTAAACATGGGGACAGATCCCAAAAGTTTAAGTGTCTACAACATTTTACAAAATTTGTATCCCAAGGTGAAGACGGCTATGCTAATGAGTCCCTATTTTTGTCTGTGTTTGGATGCCTTGAATGATTGCCTAATTAAGTAATCAGTTTCAATCATCCAAAATCAGCAGAATTGCTAGGTACATTTGAAACAATTGCAGGCTTTTATGTTTTATACTTTTTAGTTTGTTCTTAGAACCCTGGTTTAATAGAAATGTTGGCTCTTTTGCCTTTGATTAATATATATTTGAGTATGAATTTCACATACATACTACTTTTATAAAGTACCACATTTATTGTTATAGAGCTAATAAATTTAATTACCGGAATTTAAATTGATTTATAAATTTTTGTTTGGGAGAAATTGTTCTGCAGACATTTGTATGAAATATTGACGTATGCTACTGATCAGTAAGACTTGATTAATCAGCATATCTGCTTTTTTTTTTTATCTTGAGTCATTGATAAACAAGAATAAATCAACGGCAGAGGAAACTGCATTTTTTTTTCAATTAAAATTACTTAATGTAATTGTGTCTTCCTTTTGGGATATACAAAAGCTAATGTTTTATTAAAATCAATTGAACTTAGAAATTATTTTTAGGTACCACTTGAAAGACTGTAAGTCCAAAAATTATTTCATCTTTTAATTAACACACACACACTCTCTCTCTGTGAGTGTTTCTCTTTCCCCTCTCTCTCTCACACACAATCTAGTTAAATTTTTTGTCTATTGAATAAGAAAAACATTTTTTTGGAAGACTGAAAACAAATGTCTGTTTAGCAAGTACTTTTCATGGTTAGATTTTGTAATTGTATTTCTTTTTTTATCTAAACAAATTTTTATCGTTAACTTTTATGTAACTTACAGCAGAAATTTCAAGCATAGCTACTTTAACATGACTGCTGATTACTGATCCTTTTGATAATTTTGATGTTATGTAAATAACAGTTGTACTTGAGGGGTGCCTACTGCAAGGAATGCAGATAGTGGAAATAAGGGGTAGGCAAGAAAAAGGTAAAAATAAATTGTACTGATAAGTTGGAAGCAAATCAAAAGCAGGTGGGTGTGCTAAGTTTCCTCGGGGCAGCAGCACAGGTGCCTGTTCAGTAAGCTCTGCCTCAGCACAGCGCATGCTTACCGTACCTGTTGACGGTAGTCTTAGCCGAGACACTGAGGCGGCAGAAAAGAAAGGTGATCAGAAACCATCCAAACATGAGATATCATATGGCACTTTCTTTTAATAATATTTACATATTTTGTGCAACAAATCTGCTTGTTGTCTTGTTGCTTGAATATTGACACTTCCCTTAACATTGCATATGGTGGGCTGTCGTTTCAGGGCATATTAGAAGCAGTAAATTCAAAGGAGAATTTCAAGTCAGATGTATTTATGTTAAATATATGTATAAATGGATATGTTTGCTTACAATTGAGCTACTATGATTTTCACAAAGCATTGAGAGTATCGCTGCCTCCAATCAGTTTTGAAACTGATAGATCTTGAAAGTAGGATGATGATTTAATATATGAAGGCCCAAGGTTAAACTTTTTTTACCCTTCAACTCAGCTTAAGTATGCATATTGTTGTTAGGAATCTTTTTTAGGAAGTATCTTTTATGATCTTGGAGATTTGCAGCTTGTTAGGATTTTGTTCTCATTTTTATATCATGCGTAGCTTCTATTAATTGTTATTAGTAACATACAACTTACAAAGAAGGTTTTCTTACTGGCAGAAGCATAATGTAAAATACCTATAATGTGTTTCCTTTTCTCCAGTATCTTCATGTTGAAAGTTCCTTTCCTATGAGTTTTGATTTCTGCTGGTAATTTGTATATTTATTCTGTTCCACTTGTGGAGGATATATTCTGGCAAGAGAACAGAAACTGCATTTTACTCCACCCATTAAGAAAAATCTTTTTTTCCCTGATTCAACTAATGTTTACCTTATGTCAATTGGATGCCTTTTAAGCAACTGACAATTGATTAAATGCCACATACATATAATAGTAAACTCATCTGAGAACGAGTAACCTCTACTTTCATGCTTTGGTCTGTGAAGAAATATTATTCACAGAAACAGTGCCATTCAAAATAAAACTTTTAAAGTAGTGTAACGTGAAGCCATGGGTTTCTAGATGTTGCTGTAAACTTTTTGCTGTTCTTTTGATTTATTTTTATTGTCATCACACATTGTCACTTTTACCTAGGACTCAGTATGCAATTCTGCATTTGGTGCAAAACTAAAATGTGGGGCACCTTGTTCAAAAATCATTAAGAATCTGAGATTGTATAACAGCAGAGCATTAAACCAAGTCCAGGGCGCTTGTGTGGGGAGATCCTGGAGGCCTGCAGAGGGCAATGAAGCTGGCCCTGCTGTCACAACTTTTATCTAGGGCCTGCTTTGTAGAAGTCACTGAGTTTCCCACTTGAAGATTGACTATTCCACAATTATTCCATGTCCCTCTATCTAAAGAGTTACTAACGGTTGTTCAGTAAGAGAATGATGGGAAAATGGACCATTTGTTATCTTCTGCTCTTTCTATACATGAAGTGGTGGCTGAAATATTTTTCTTTATCTTGTGTTGCCCTTTGATATATGCTCACATATATCACATTTATTTTTGTGCAAGTATTCTTTAAAGAAACTTTTGTGATTGCGCACAGGTACGTACTTGGATATGTATTCCCCATGCATGGGATGATTGGGCAGAGGAATGGATTTTAGTGAGATTTGTAAAAGAACCTGGGAGTTTCTCTACTGGCATGTACCAAAACTACCCCCACTTGTTTCAAGTACAAGTAAAATAAATATTTTAAATTTAGGATTTTAAATTATCTAAACACATAGAAAATCCTGACCATTAAAAAATAAAAGCATCACTCATTGAGTGCTAGTCAGGGAAGAGGAGCAAACACAAAAATAATTATCTTATTATAATAGTAGCAGTATTGATATTTTGACATTAGAGAGTGGCATTTTAGCTATATAAACATGGTGACAGCTGTGGTAAAGTAGAAAAGTAACTCTTTCATGCAGTAACATTAACTTTGCAGTATGTTATGTTGAAATTGTGAACTTGATTTCTACTATTGAATTGGAATAACCCTCTTTTCCCTGAACAAAGCAGTCACCATTTATGACTCCTTTCCCCTTTGGTGTGAACATTCTGTGTTGATGGTTGGACAAAACGTTTACATTGTGGCTTTCCAAGATACTTCTCAATGAGATCAAGCTTCATATTGATATACCTAAAACTAAATTTTGAAGTCAAGCAGCTTTTTCAAATAAAAACAGATATGATGGAATGTCCAGCAAGTAATGGATCTGAGTGCACTTGAAGTTGCACCATTTATTTTCAAAAGATATTTCTCACATCAGATGACTCTGCCAGGAAGGGAAATATCAAAGACCTCGGAAAAGTAACTATTCTTTTATGTAATCCAAGACTGGGGTGAGGGTGGGGGGCTTTAAAGATACTTCTGAGAAAGAAAAAAAAAAACCGAACTTATTTTGAATGTCTTGTTAGACTTCGTGGAGAGAAATACTATATGTGAGACCTTCTAAGGAGAAAAATCTTTGCCCTGTGTAATAGCAAGGCATTACTCTCTCAGTTGATATGTACTTTAAAGAAAGGAGGCTTGGAAATAACTACTACAACAGTGTTCCATTTAATTATAAATTCACATCACAATTTAGGATTCTTGCGGATTGAAGGCATTGTAAACTTGAAATATTTTAATACGTAGTTAACCACAATGCATATATTTAATGTTCTATGTTGTATATCTCCAGATTCTGTAGTACAATTTAAATAGGGACCCTTCTTCTCTCACCTTCTTCTATCCTTCAGTATATTGTATTTTCATACTGTTTGGCTTTAAAAGTATTAAACCAGGAATCTAGGTAAATATGTGTTAATATAGTGCATTGGTATGCCCAAAATAGCTGTTTTAGTTCTCTCTATTCAGTTATTCTTCCTTTCCATTTCAAATTGAAGTTAAGATTGTAAACTCTTTCTCTTAGATCATATACCTGAATGATGCTAAATTATAAACCTTAATTAAGTATGATTCACTGATTTTAATCTTACAAGATAATTATTCTGAGTAGGATAAAAGGTTCCCTTAAGATAGAAGGCATTTTCATTACAATCCCCATTTAAGATCAAACAAAGACCACTAAATAAACAGAGTACTATTATTCTTTTAAGCTTAATAAGTTAATACTTTTGAATTTGAGTATATGGATGAAGAAATAATAATATGGATAGGGTGGTCTTACTGTTTGCAAACATTAGTGCTTTTGATAAATTTTACTGAGAAGAATTACACAGATCTAAAGGAATCTTTTCAGTGGAAATTACAGTTTTGATCATCTACATGGAATATGCTCTTGTGCATGTGCACAGATACATTTCTTTGTGAAGGTATCGATGTCAGGGACGCTTTTGGTATTTCTTTATGAGTTATTAGGTTAACGGGGTTACTTAGAAAATGTATCCTTTCCTGGAAAATGAAAAATTACATTTAAGCAGAGATTAAAAAGTAGAACATATTCATGACTTTAAGTACTTAAAATGATATTTTATGAGTCATTTTTAAAGAATAATACCCAATATGTAACTTGTTAAGAATAATAGCCATTTTTACTTTTTAAAGCACATCTATATTAAAACTGACTTTCCATTCATGAGTCACAAATCTGGAGTCAATTTTAGGCCCAATTTACAAAAGATGTGGGTCTAATCTCTCCCCCCCACCACCCCATTTCTGCAGTATATTCCAGTAGTGTTGGGGCAAAGTTCTCTTTTAAAGAGGTATTTTTGTTTGCATTATTCAGGAGATTAAGCAACATTTTTGAGGGGGATACTGATATGACCCAAATATAAATATGGGCACCCCGAATGGCTAATATCCTTGTCTGAAAAACTGGAAGGAAAAAATATCACCAGCTTTGGAATTTTATATGTGTATGTGAACAGTACTTGTTCTTTCTCTGGAAGATTTTAAATGTACTAAGAATATGATGTATTCCCTAATTGGAAAAATATGTTTTATATAATTCTAAGAGTAGTAATCAACTAGACATTATTGTGGGTTTACTTATGGATGGTAAGATAGTATAGCAGTAAAGAACTTTATTCAGAGAAAGATATTTAGACTGAGCTAGTGTCTCTAGAAAAAAATTCAGTACATATGCAAAATCCCTTTGAGGATTATTATTATTATTTTTTAATGTAGGTGAGAAATTTCTATCAATAACATTTAAGCAGTTAAAGTAGGAAAAAATCTAATATTGAAAGTTTTTATCATGCTTTATTCTTTCAATAAGTCCTCACTGAGTACATATAATGCATTAATGCTTTAAAAAAATTCTTGTCTCGTTTTATTTTGGGTTAGCATCAAAATAAAAAGATTTAAAGGGGAAATTGTTTTTACTGTTTATTTTAAAAAATGCCCAGTGAGAACAGTACAACATGGGGTATAGGTCTGTTTATAGTGATGGGCAAAAATCTGCAGTTTTACCCCAGTATAATTCCGTTTCCTTGAAATATACCTTTTTATACCAGATGCCACTATTATTAAACTATCACCTGGGAAGTGTTGATCATGTATAGTTGTAATACATATGTATACCAATATATATATATATATATATATATATTTTTTTATATTTATACTTTCTGTCAGCCAACTCTGCTATTGTACTTGTGCTTCGGGCCAGGGAGAAAAGGGTTTTCTTTCTATTTTACTATTTGCAAACTCATCAAGAACCTTGTTGTCTCATCCAGCCTCCTGCTGCTGAGCTCGTCTTACCCATACCTGTACTGTTTGTAAGGGCTGGGTTTTTGTTTTGTAGTATTTATCTGTAGGACTGGTTATTACTTCATCAGCTGGAAATCAGATTTCACTTGAGCCACTGGAATATGCTATTTAGATCATGAGGAGGTAGTTTGCATTAATTAAGAGGATATTGGGCTATGTAGTGGGAGGAAAGTATACCAGCGTTTTTTTGGCATGGACTAAAGCTGAAGGACAGCTTGTGGGAATGGGGAAATAGCTAAGGAAAAAGAAATTAGGGAAGTCGATGAGGAAAGCTAATGCTAAGTACAGTTTTCATGTGACCATAGCTAAAAATGATACTGGTGATTTGAAAATTAAATTAATAAAATTGTGTGAGAAAACTGATCATTTATTAGGAATTAGTGACTAGTACACATTAAATAGCATGCAGAACTATAAAAAATTCATGTTTTCCTTTTTTATAATGAATGGCAAGTTCTATATCAAATCTTGAATATATAGAATTTATGATCACCTCAATTAAAAGAAATATTCCCTTCCCCCTTTCCTCCATAATTTGAAAAAGTATAAAATACATACATGCCTTTAAAGAAGACCCATATCACTCAGACTCTTTTTTTTTTCCCTCAAATTATTTAGTGGTTAGAAAAATAATGCATTTATTGCTATTACAGAAGTTCAAGTCATTAAAATAGATAGATGTATGATTTGATTTGATTTGAGCAAAGATTGATACATTTTGTATTTACTCTGTAAATGCTGCTGTACCTTATCAACCAAAACAAAACAAACAAAAACTTGCCACAGCACTACCTCAGACTAGTTAAATGCAGTTTTGGGGGATGACCAATTTCTCTCAAACTCATCCAGTGATTCTAATGTAAAGGTGGGGTTGAGAACCACTATTCTGAACCAAAATTTCATACATTTCATGAGATCTTAAACGTTTTGCTTTTTAAAAACTCTTCCTGGTTCGAGGTCATAAAAATAGAGATAACTATTCAGAATTGAATATACTAATGATATGACTAGAGATAGTTCATTATCTGGCGAAAGTTCAAGAATAATTTATGAAGAATATCAAGAACCTTGCCACCATGCTGGAAGAATACCTCAGGATGACAATGATGAACAAAAATGTCAGCAGAAGTCAACAATCTGTGTATTTGTAGCCTTTGGTAAGTCACTCAACTTCTCTGAGCTTCAGTTTACTTTGTTATAAAAGGCGACTTGATCTGATGACTGTTAAGATTTTTCCCCCAGTGCTGTATATTCCATGACTGCTTGGTCATAGATTAGTGAGATTGAGTAGTTTGGAACCTTGCTGGTGACCAATGGCTGATGAAGATTTTTTTTTTGTTTTTCTTTAAGAAATTCCAGAAATTGTCTTGGAAACAATGAATGAAGCTCGAGGACCATTTGCCACTTTGTTAAGCCCTTTAGAAGGGATGGTAACCATTCATTAAATGTGCTTACTAATTGATTGCAAGTAATATGACAGCAATTCTTACATCTCGAGAGTTGATAAGTATTACTTAGCCACATGTTTTTTTCCTGTAAGAGACAGAAATTGACTGACAAGCAGATTACCTTAAGCAGTAGTGGAGTTATGGACTTGAAAACGTTTGAAAAATATACATATATATACATACAAATTATAGATCCATGTGAAAGTTGGATCTTTATCAAACTAGAAGCAATTCCATATGTTCTTTACCATATCCCTCACTAGTCTTTGTTCATCTTCTCTTTACTCCTTAGAATGCTCTTCACCTGTTGAAATTCTACCAGGACTTTGATATCTACCTCACATTTTAAATTGTCTATGAAAACCATCTTGAGTCCCCCTACTCAGGATCCATTTTTCGATAGTCCCTAATCACTTAAAAAAAAAAATCTCCTTTTAGTCATGTGCCATCATCTTTCTTCTACTATATAGATTGCCAAGAATTAGTGCTCCTCATTTTTGAAATTGTAAACTTCTTGAGAACAGACTACATCTAATTCATTGTTTTTTTTTATTTTTAATGTCCTCCTTGCCTGTACAATGTAAGACCTATTATAGGTGTTCAATAAATGTTTGGTAAATTGAATTGATAAAAGCATAGGAGACTGTTATTTGGTTAATCTTTTATTAATCTTTTAAAAAATTGGTAGATGCTTTTAAAATACATAAGAAACAGATACATTAAAATTGTATGTTTCATTAAAAATGAATTTCTGTATTCTTTATGTAATTTAATTACCAAAAAAAGATTTTATAACCCTGAAAAGTAGTTTTATAATTTTATGTATGAAAAGGCACTTGTGGTCATTATTCTATTTTCATATCTCTGGATGGGAGAACATTTAAACTTTTATAAAGACAGGACATTATAATGATATCTTTAAAAATCTTACACAACAAAAATCTATAGCCTATTTTGATAATAGGCAGTAACAAATGGCTTCACATCACTATGCTCTACATAGTTATTTTTTTCCTTGTGTGTTAGCAATCAGAAACATTTGAAAGTACAGAATCATAAAATATTTTTTGAGGAGACCTCCAAATCAACTTCTTGCCAGCATAGGGTTGATTGACAGTTGGTTATTTAGCCTTTTGTTGAACATGGGAACTTGGCACCTCATAAGGCATGTCTTTCTATTTTGTTCTTTCTCCAATAAATAGGCAGTGTGCAAATATCTACCTGGCGGTGCTCAGGAGAGATTTCTTTGGGAACATGGTAGTACTTAAACGGCAATAAGATGTGAGATACAAACTGGATCTATAATTGATACGATAACTTTCGTTGACTCTGTGGTTTATGAATGACTTTGATTATATTTTAATTGGCATATTTTTGTTCTCTATTTTGTGTCTGAACACTAATTTATTTTGTATTAAATGCTGGGCAGTAAAAAATTGAGCTAGGGTTACACCCAGTGGCCCAGCGTTCTAGTGGTTCATTTGCATTACCTTTCTCAAACCTATCACTGTTACAACACATAGCATTATAAAATGTTCCAAGGGAAGTTCAAGTTGATCAGATGTTGAAATTGTAGTGAATTAGTCAACAGTATTTTTTATAAAGTTTCTATTTTACATAAGTGTCTTTGAACCCAAAGATAGATGTACAAGAGAAAAACACTTGTGCATATTGCTTCATGAAAGAACTCAGAAAAAACAAAGGCTCTATTGTTATTCTCTTAATAACACAATTTTACTAAGGAAACCTATAACCTCTCCTGAAAGCTCACTAGTTTTCTTCCAATTTGGGCTCTTTAGAACTGAAAAGTTCAAGATGCTATCTTACTTCATATTGAAATCTAGATTGATTTCATGTAATCTGTGTAGGAGAAAGTAGTTGCAGGGCTGATTGTTGAACGTAGTTTATTACAAAGATATGCCATTAAGTAACTGGACAGTGTTGCTTAATAAATTGTATACAAACACTACATCTCCGTCAGAGAGTTTCAGTTAGTAAAGTTAGTACATGTAGGTTAAGTAATAAAGATTGTGAAACTATTTTTAAAGAAGCAAAAGTATTCTTGCAGTTTGACTGCAATGATCTATTTAGTTCCTTTGTTAAATCTGCTCTCTGGTTTTCTGGAAAACATTCAGAAAACTTCAAGCAAGTTAAAATTGCTTAAATACAGGTTAAAATCCATGAGACTAAAAACTATAAATTGTAAAACTTTATGATGGTAACTTGCCAAAACCAAACTAAATCAAGGAAAGGTTTTAAAAACATGGGTTTAAAATTCTTCCTGGCTTATAATCAAGACATTGTGGAGTTTTATACTAAAATAAAAATATCTGTGCAGATTCTTTACACCTAAAATGTCAATCATTTTTCCTTTAGTCCTCTTCAGAGAGTAAAATTGGGTGATTCTCTAGAGAGAATAGTAATGCAAATTGATGGCCACAAAATATGAGCCATGGTTAAAATTCAGTGGTTAATAGTTTACTTTCTTGTCCCCTCTATTTTTCTAGCCCTTATAAGCATTATTGACAGTTTTTAGTAATCAATTTTTTCGTTGGCAATTCTTAAAGAATATGAAGTTATATTTGTTCTCTTGGCTTAAAATCTGGAACGAAACTTAAAATTATTTCAAATAAATACTGGTGTATATGTGTGTGCATCAGTATGTGTGTGTATGTGTGTGTGTGTGTGTGTGACTGAGTGTGTGTGTGTAGGAGTGTGTGTATGTGTGTGTGTATTCAGTAGAGCAACCTATGAAACAGGTGACGGCATTGATAGCTCTTTCATTCTAAATGGGCCAGTTGGTACTCTATACAAACACCATCTAAAGTCAGCCGATTTAAATCTTGCTCCAGATTCTTAAGTAAGTGGCCCCGGTCTTTCTGGGAGGTGGCACTTATTTGACCCTTAAGGGATGGGTTCAGCATGATATTCAGTTGAAGATTCAGTAAACAAGACTTATGAGAAATTAGTTAAACAAACTGAAAATGGATATTGAGGTGTATGGCTTGAATATATTTGTCATATCTGTATAAAGAGAATTTTTGAAAACGAATTATTTTGATTAGAATAAAAACTAATAAAAAATAAGCTGCTTAAAATTTGCTTTTCTGATGTGATTGTTTTCTTCGAGTGACTGACCACATCTTCTTTTAGCCCTCAGTCTTTGTCCAAGGTTTAGTTTAGTCATGCATATGTCCTTGAAGAAATGTAGCATCTTCCACAACGTTTTGTACAGTGAAATCAGATACCACTTTTATTGCAGAACTGAGCCTACAAATGTTTCTCTTTAAAGACGTTTTTAATAGAAACAGTGAAGTATAAATCATTTAAGCAATTACCTGGACATTGTGGAAATGGGGCTTGGCTTGTTCTGTAGCCCCAGATGTTTCCAGATTCCAGTAATAACCTGGTTCAGATATTTACAGCTTAATTTTCTGTGCATGTGCGCTTGTCCACAAATGGCTCCTATTTCCCATTTTCTGTTGGACAGCTTGGCCACTTAGAGGTAAAGAAAGTGATTTCAGCTTGGGTGATGACAAACATTAATGGTTATAATAAGTTGCTTCTAGCTTTCACTTAAAAAATGATAAAAGACTAAACCTTAGATGATTTCATACTAAGAAAAAAAATAAATTATTCAAATGGCATTTTCCTTTATGGATGGGGATGGGGTGAATAACCTTCCCTTGTCCCTCAAAATTATATTTATATATACACATAGCATATATATTTATATTTACATGTATTATGTATAGCCTTGGCATATACCATGTGAAAAAGCGATTTTTTTTAATGCATCTTCTGGCACTGGTTGGGTTATCATTCATGCTGCTAGTTTTCTTTGCATCACTTCTCCACAGTTTTTCTTCTTCTTACTAGGCACTAAACAAATGCAAAATAATGATTGGTAACCATCTGCTGTGCAGAAATTTCACATACAGCATTTAACTCTATTTTATAAAACAAGACCAAATGAGTGAATTATACTGTTGCCAGTAAATAGCAACATGCAGTAGCTGCCTTTGGACAAAGCAGGAACACAGGGAGCCAGCATTTCATTATGGGAAGTCAGTTGTTTGGGCTGTGGGGCTGAATGTGCCCAGGCGTTTATGTGTATGCTAGTATATGTGTGCATATGTCTGTGTTTGTACTCATATGTGAAGAGAATGGTTGTTTTCCTATGCCTCTATTCTGTCCCATAATTCCAATCAAGTAAATCAAAGCAATGTAGATGCAAAGAAATCAATTCAGTCACATCATCTTACATCCATTTATTTGCTTAAAAAGTAAAAATCCATAAAGTCATACAGAATAAAGATGTGTAAAAGTATGTAGGCTTCAGATCAGAATCATGGTTTCTAAGCTGTATATATTATAATGACCAGTGGCTCGCCAATGTAGCTTTGAATCATTCTCTTATCCCCTGCCTAAAGAATACTTTAACTGGAGATCAGATTGAATATATGTCCAAAAGATATTGATAGGCAATGATTATTCATATATAGTTGCTATTGAAATGTGGAGGCTGTATTGAGGGAAGACACATAATAGAATAGACAGAAGCAAGTGGTTACAAAGAATTTATTCAAATGGACCATTTAAGGCCTGCTTTTATAGTTGTTCATATAATCTCTCTCTCTCTCTCTCTCTCTCTCTCTCTCTCTCTCTCTCTCTCTCTCTCTCTCTCTCATATCTGTCTATTATATCAATATATTTAGACACTCAAATACATATTTTCTATAACTTTTCACTTATTTGATACTGGGATTTTGCCATACAGCAAGAAAAGTTGTTTAAAATGGGTAGTATATTGAGTTCAAAGGACCCATACAGTTCATAAATTCTCTGGTGTCTACTGGATTTTTCATCAGGGAGACTTCCAATAAAAATGATCTATTTTAGAAATAATATTGTTTAGTAGGTTGAAATGTGGTGTAATAAAATTAGACCTTCAGTCTTCTAAAGTTACTACTTAGATGGCACCCTTGGGATGGTAAAATGGCTGTATAAGCAGATGAATCAGACAGTTCCACTGATGGGTACATTTGTCAGTCTCTGTTACAGATATAATATATTCTTATATCTGTAATCCTGACACTGTTACATCCAAATGAAATCAACATGAGGTTGTCATCTTTAAGCAAATATGTTAAGTGTTGTCTTTTGTGCTTTGGATTTGAAAGAAAGGGGCCCAGGGGAGGCAGCATCATGCAAATGGAACTAATCCCATTTCTTCTGAGCTGTGCTGTTTTTCCCCTCCATGGCAGCTGGCTGTGTTATCTTTGTGTGTTTCTCTGAGTGCTGACAATTCTTTCAGTGATCTAAGTTAGGGCACATTAGAAAGTGGAAGCAGCTGTCTGTCGCTATACTGAGAGACGTGTTTGCTCTACTGCAAAGATGAAGGACCATGAATCCTTGACACACTCCCCCCCCTCCCCCTGTACTTTCCAACATGATCAACATTCAGACGCACAGATTGTCTGCTTGGACAGTTTTTTGTTCTGACTGACAGCATCTGGCATAGACAAATTTAAAAATACATAGCATGCCATGCTTGGAATTGGAACATCCCTTCTTTATTAATCTTCTCATTTAAACCATTCATTTACATTTCAAGAAAGGTTACAGCTTGATATGGTTGAAACGTTGATTTTTAAATGAATAACCTTCTAATGAAATGTCTTGAATTAGTACCAAGCAGCTAGTGTTCATTAAAAATTACACCCGATTAACACGGCCTTGAAAGCCTGAGAGGAAAGGGATTTCTTATTGTTTTAATCCACAATGCAATCCAGTGTTTACCTTTCTGCCACAAAGCGAATAGAAAAGATGCCTGTACTAGCAACACTTCTGATATTGAACACAACTATGATATCACCCTTAAGCCGACAAAACACTTGGCCTTGTTTAATCAGCTTTCTTTCCCTTGGAAAACCCCCAGAGGTGTTTAAAAAAATTAAACATCACCAAAATATGCCTCTTTCAGTTCCCCTCTCTCTCCATGTCCCACCCCTCCCCCACCCCAAAATACTATGTCTCTATGCCCAAAACGGGGGGGGGTGGGGGGTGGGGTGGGGGGTGGAAAGCTTATATGTTTTCAGATGGAAAAGTGGTAGAAAACGTTTTCAGATTAAACATTCTCTCTGACCCCAGGATGGTGGATATACATTTATTTGTCTGCATTACTTTAGTAATAAAACATAACAGTGCAAAAATTGCTCTCTTTCTCTGCCTCACGTCACCCCCGCACACACTCACATTTCTTATCCATTTTCAATTCCACAGCCAACCTTAGCAACATGCTTGTCTAGCATTTATGTAAAAATAATATGAAAATGGGCCATATCAGACTGTCTGTGGACTTTGAGTCCAGGGGTGGGGGTTAGAGGGGGGGGAGGAGAATCCTCCTTTTATCATATATTCTAGACTTTTCATATCGCTGCAAATTTCAGCTATAACTACTCAACTGCAAGTGTGGCTACAAAGTTCTAAGGGGTGTGTGGAGGGAGGGGTGTTGCAGAATTATAATTTGAAAAAGAGAACTGTTCAAGTGCTAAGTAGTAAATATGTAAAGCAAGCCTGCTGGTCAGCTTGGAAAAATAGGCTTCAGAGAGAAGTTCAATTAACAGTTGTAGGCAGAAGAGGTGATGTATTTCTTCAGCACATGTAAGAGGTCATTTGCTTTAGGATAAGTTTTGACGAATTTCACAGAGAAATAGATGCAGAAATAAAAATGAAAACAGATTACAGCTTCCTATCAAAGGAGCTTTTACATTCTTGTACAGGAGAGGGGAAAATGACATATTTTTATTCCAGGGATTATGTGTTATTTTAAAATTTTGCCCATTTATATATTGTGAACTTATTTCATTTAAACTGTTCATGTAAACAAAATAAATCCTGGAAATTAACATTATCTTTGAATCTAGAATCACCTTATTATTCCACTCCTCGACTTCTGTATGGGCTCTAGAAATTTAGGGTAGGAACTGTTTGGTTGCTGATTTTTATTCCTTTTCTTTTCT
This sequence comes from Eonycteris spelaea, assembly GCA_003508835.1. Lineage (NCBI taxonomy): Eukaryota > Metazoa > Chordata > Mammalia > Chiroptera > Pteropodidae > Eonycteris > Eonycteris spelaea. The sequence continues at coordinate 1,983,222 of PUFA01000024.1, read as the reverse complement.
TCCCCGCCCCCTCCCCCCCCCCCCCCCCCGCCAAGTAGCTAATGGCAGGGAATCAAATCCGAGTAGATCTAGTTCCAACATTCTGATTGCCAGTGTATGTTTTATGATCAACATTTTAAGTATAAATAATTTTGTTATTTTCCGTTTTGATTTTTTGTTTAATGACCAGGTTTTAGAGGCAGTGCCAGTGTGCATCTGTAAGCAAACTGGGAATGGGTTTGAGTACACTATTCCCTCGTGTAAAAAACCAGGTTTAGTAGTAATGCTTTTAATCTGGACTTGTAGGGGATTCTGGAGCATCTATAGATCTGCTTCAGTAATTATCATACCCCAAGTGGCACTGGAAGAGACATTTGCCTAAAAACTTGATGTCTTCATTACGCGCTGTTTACATTTTAATTAGAAACATGAAAATTACTGATTCATACAGACAACTATAGTTTAAGTGGTTTCGTTCACCATCCAATAAATCATAAAAAAAAAAACAACCCACAGTTGGCATAAATAGTTTACTAGGAATCATTCATGGGAATAATGTGTTGGCACTATAAGCTGCTTAAAATATGTTTTTATTTTACCAGAGGTAGAATTTGCATATAAATTAGAGAATGGCATTTTCAGTTGACAGTCATTTATGCAGAATACCACCCACATGCAAATACATATATGGGTGTAAGTGTATACTTTCTTTGAGTCCGTGGGGTTTTGCAGTATTGCGAATGTGGATATATATCAAGCCTCGTCTATCAGTTTTTAAAATGCGTGTCCTCTTTTAAAATCCATTCAGAAATATTGTGGATGTTCTAAGTGTGCATGTCCACAAATATATCTTTTATCTGTTGGTCTGTGTCAACTTGCAGGAAGAAAAATGTTTATTTCTTGTATGCACATGTCTTGAGGAGTTGCTGTTGCATTTGCTCATTCATTCCTTTTTCCTCTCTTCCATTCTCCCTTAACTTTGCATGCACTTGTCAGTGGTGCTGCCCTAAAACTGCTCTCACTCAGAGCGGCTGGACTGAAGCAGGGCTGCTGTCAGAGTCCATTCCTGAGTCAGCAGCACGTCCATTGCCTGAATCTTGCGACAGTCACTCATCCAGTTTTCCCCTCCCCAGGGGACAAGTGTCCTCCTCATCAGTGAAGAGGAATGACCCTTCTGTCTGGCATGCTCAAAATCCCGAATCTCCCTACTTCGGTGTGTGAGTTCAAATCCCCACTCCTGAAGGCAGGGCTGGGACTCCAGCTAATGACTCTGAGATGCAGAGGGTCAGCGCACTGGTGAGCTGGAGTACTGAGGCATTGTGTGAGCTGAGTTGTACATTTTTCCCATAACTGTAGACTCCCCTCTTTCCCCTCCCTTCCCCTCGAAAACCCTTTATTATAGATCAATATTATGCAAAAATGAACCAGGAATAGCCACAACCATTAAAAGCCATTTTTCTTTTTTTTATCTTTGTTAGAAAGTTATTGGCTATGGCTGAAAGAGGCTCTGTTATTATTTTTTGTTTTTGTTTTTGGTTGAACGGAGCATACAGTGAGTGAACATTTATATTATCTCACTGTAAAGCCCACATTTTAAGCCCATGGGCTATAGGTAAAAATGAATTTTAAAAATATTACATAGGAGGAAGGGTTACACAGGTGTTATACTTGAGACGCTATAGCAGTCATTGTTTTAATATTTCAAATGTAAATGTATTACATTAAAACTCTTGCTGACTGCAAGATGTGATTTCTAGGAATTAAAAGGAGTGAGATTAATTCTCATGTGTTCATTTTAGATGATTTTGTGCTTCATTTCTGCCTCTTTTGGTTTGTCTTTTTTAAAGTTCTAGGAAGTTGCCAAAGTTTTAAGATACTAATCGGTTACTTGGTGTTGCCGACAAAATTTTATATCTTAATGAAAAGTTACTAGGATCATCTTCAGGGTAATCGAGGTAATTTGTCTAGGTTATCAGACCAGGACTTATAGAACAGTTGTTAGTGCTTTGCATTTACCAGGCGCAGATCCTGACCATGTTAGTGAGGTTGACAGTGAATTCACAGGCCTTTGCTCATTGGTTTGCTGTGCATTGCCTCTTTTTTTTTTTTTTTTTTTTTTTTTATAGGGGCGGAGGCAGGCAGGGCACTTATTAGGTCTCTGTAAGTCCTAGATGTGATTAGACACAATAGTTGACATATGTAAGGACAGAAACATGCTGCTTACTTGTACACACGGCAAAATTCTGATAGTTCTGTGCTGTCTAGTAAATCCTGTCTGCTTTATGCAGTGTGGCCCGAAACAGTTGTGTGGTGAGGGAATGCTGGCTGCTAGCCAGCCATTGACTATGAAATCCTGGGTACCTGAGAGCTTATCAGTTCTTTTGCTTTGTAAAAGAAAAAAGTGATGAAAATGTTGGTAAACTGCCATGAAGGTTTAAGGCTGCTGGAACAAGGAGCGTGTAATCAGATTGGAAAATGGAGCTTGAGATTCTCTGCATGGAGAGCAGCCGTCTGTGGACCCTGTGAGCCGCTGTGCAAGTGCCCAGCTGACTGACCACTTGTTAGCAAATCAGCTTGTTTGCTGCAGCAGCAGGGTGGAAAAGACCAGAGCGTGTGATGGTATGTAACGGAGGGAAAGCCCTTGCATGGCACAAGCTAATCAGTTTGCAGTTAGCTCAGGTTCTACAGTCACCTTCTTAATTTTCTTCTTTCCCCCCTTTTTGCGTTATTGCTGTGCACTTTCAACAATTAAGTAAGGGAAGTAATCCTTCAAGCAAATCAAAGCCATCCTTTAATTTTATCACCCTGCTGAAAAAGTATCAGGTGGTCTACTGGTCTTCATCAGATGCTGGCAATTCTCCGGCTCACTGTAGCATAGAGAGGAGCTTTAACCAACTGATTTTTTAAAGATAATCTTTCAAATATCTTGGGGTGGGGGGGGGGACAGCTAATGATACATCATTTAAACTAGCATTGAAGTTAAAATGATTGTGAAGGGAGATTACAGATGTCTTTTAGTTTATGTACAGTAGTGAATCTATTTTATATTTTTACTAACCAGAGGCAGGCTCGTGTGTGTGTGTGTGTGTGTGTGTGTGTGTATGCACGTGTGGGTGAAAGAGATCTGTATGTATATATGTCAAATATAAAACCCTTTATGCTGCTGTTTATTTAGGCATTTCCATACAGCCCATTTCTGAAGGCTCTGATGACATAGCCACTTGTACTGATAATTCTACTACTTCACCTTTAGCGAACTTGATTCACCAAGGTTTAAAAGAACAAGGATATCATTGCTGATCAAATGTGTTACTTGTTAATCCTTCAAAATAAAATTCAGATCGTGTGGGAGAGGTGAGAAGAGCAAAGCACAGGTTTGCAAAATCGGCGTAATAGTTTTTACATTTTATTTAAGTCAAGGACAGTGACTACTGAAATAATACTTTAAAAAACGGCATCTATTTATCTAAATGAGATAAATCTCATAAGATTGCTTAAACTACCTTGTTTCAACTTTCCTCTTACAGAAACAGGCTAAATATTTGCTAAAATTTTACCAAGTGCTTGAATCTTTGACCAGATAATTTTATCAGGTGTTTGTTGTCAGGTGGAAAATGGGAATTATTTCATGAATGTTTACTTTAGAAAACAGCAAGGAAAGAATTTGTTCTAATGGTTATTTAAAAATTAGAGTATTTTAAGTAATTTTGCTTCAAAATAATTCTTTTCTGAGAGTTATTTGTGTTAATAAAAATGAACATAGTCATATTACTGACATTTAATCACATTAGTATCATAGTTGACTTCTCTCTATGTCATTGACCTAAGAATTTACTTGCTTTTATTAAATGATGCAAAACTACTAATAAACTCTCTGTCTTATTTTTGCCTTTGGCAAAAAAAAATCTCGCTATTTATAACCAGTCATTTGGACTCCGTTTTTTTTAAATTTTTTTTTATTGTAAAAAATGATTCAGAAGTTTAACTGTTCATGTATTAATGTTGTGTAAAGGATAGCATGAGTTCTGTTTTACTATACTTATTTGATTGTCTTTTGTGTTTGGAGGAATAAATTTAGTTTGATAGCAAATGAGAATAGTAAATATAAAGTGCATTTAAAATTATGTGAACTTCTAAGTTTGCCTCTAGGGTTTGCTGGTGTTGCATCAATGTGTCTTTTTTGTGTGTGTTTTGAACTTAAAAAAAAAATTTAATTAAAAAGATTAACAGAAACATACATCACCTACACATATCTTATGTTGCAAAGATTCACTTTATATTCTTTTAGGGGACAAACTCCATTAGATATGCACTTACTGTACATTGGATTGTAAATCTTACAATTTAATGGTAATTCAGTGAGCAGTTATTGCTTTAGTGGCCTTTTTTTCTTTCTTTTTTTTTGGTCCCATCTCACTTGTGAAATAGGGTTACCCTTTACAAGTGTCACATCCATAGATTCATCTTTTGTACTTTGTAGTTTTTCCTGGTGCATCATTCTTAAGTTAAAAAAATTAAGCAAAGTGATAGAGGAACCATATGGGGGAGTGTGCGCGCATGCGTGGGTGTGTGTACAGAGGTTGGGGGCTGTTAAATGAGTGGTTTCATGCTTATGCCAAGAGAGACAGAGACCCAGAAAGATACAAGAACTCTCAGCAGCAGAAGAGTCAGTAGTTTTAGCATCAGTCTAACAGATTTAATCTCTTTTTCTAAATATGCATTTCCTCTAACCCCATTCTCAATCTAATGTTCAGTTTTCCATAACAGATTTCATTCTGCACTTGAATTCCTGGAAGTAGAATAGTATCTGAATTGGTAACAAGTCTCTTTTTGCCTTGCTTACACTGTTAATATTCTTATCCTTTTTTGGACATTGAAATACTTTTTTTTTTTTTTTTTTTTTTGTAGAAACAGTATACACATTCATAAAGAAATTATAAAGGGATTCTCCTTTTGAAGATAATGAGTTCTTTTCAGGAACTGCAGGTTACATGGCGCACAAATGAGCTCTAAGTGGGGGATTTAAAGTCCTGCTACAGCATTTAATTTCTTGAGGAAAGGAGTTCAGTTCAAGGTTAGCCTGTTATTGTGGCACTAGCAACTACTTCTCGCGTCCCCGTTCTTCTGCCAGCAGTACTGCACAAAAGGCAGTCATTTTTATTTAATACGTAGGGAGGTATTAATCACTGCAGTATTTTCTTGCAAAAATTTATCTTATCATATTCATTGTTTCACTGCCCACGACAATAATAGGTGTTTAATTACTCAATAAGAGCCATTTATAGATTTCATTTTTCCTGTGTGCTGGACAAATGGTATTGATTTTATACTTTGATGCAATGCATGAAACTGTATGAAACACAATTAGAATTCCGAGTCTGGTAAAATGTACATCTGTTATGGTAACTGGACTTGAGAAGCGGCGAGCATCCTCTAATCCCAGGCAGTGCCTTTGGTATAAAAAGGATATTTGATTTTATTGCATCTCTGTGGTTAAAAGTGAATGCTTTTTTTTTTTCTCATGATATGTGTGTGCATGTGTGTGTGTGTGTGTGTGCATAGTGTATAGATTTTAGTTTTAGCGAAGCAACGAAGAGTTTGTATGAAATGAAAAGATTTGAAACGGATGGTTCTTTGTAGTCAGACAAACCATTGTGTGCAGATGAACACTGGCTGTGTAATTTTGTAATTGTGTCCCTTCAGCTAATGCTATAGGTCTTTATTTTACCAATAAATAAGTTATTACCTAGGATGAGGGTAGGGACTGCACAATATGAACTAGCACCTTCATTTCACGCTGGATTCTGGTTTACTTCCTTTTAAGGTGTCGAGGAAGACCTCTAAATCCCTATTATGTCATAAGTTAAACATTGGGTTTTGTTAAAATGGGCACTAAATAAAACCTTTTATTTAGCTGACAATATTATGTCACAGCCAGGCAGCATGAAATCTTGCACAGAACTACATTCAGTTGTTTTCCAGCAGAGTGCACGTCTGTGTTTTCCTTTACCTTGCTTTTCACAAACACACTTCACTCTGCATTTGGCACATCCAAAACCATAATTTGAGGGGACATTCCTGTTGGTCAGTGCTTTAATTGCTTATCATTTTTAGCTCCTTACAGATTTATTTCCTGTGGAAGAAGGTCATTTAGCTTTGACCAAAATAAAAGCAAACTAAACCAGGGACACACCAGAGGTTGCGTAATGTTCATATTTTTCACTAACCGGTAGCTTATATCCTTGCTTAGTCTTGCTTTCTACTTCATTCTAAAGAACGTAGACCTCTAGGCTGAAATTGTACTGTTTTGGAGAATTATATGGATGACTAGCCTTATCCTTAAGAAATGGAGGTTACCCATTGACACAATTGCTTTCTGCATCACAAGGGTATTTTATTTGCCAGAACTCTGGTGATACTACTGGAACATTAATTAACATTACTACCTTGGCAAAGTTTTTAAAATTTGCGTAGCTGGCATACAACTTCAGGGAATATTTTACAAATACTTGTCATTTGCTTCATAGTATAGAAAGTTACAGTCAATTGTTTATTAGTTTCAAATGAGCATTTCTTATTCAGTTAATATTTGTATTGTTATTTTCCTTATGGCTGTCAAACGACAGCATATGTTAACATTTGTAAAGCAATAAGAAAATAAATATAAATAACAATTTACATCTGGCTAATATATTTCTTTTTTTCCCCTGGAGATTCCAAGACTTAGAAAAAAAAATGATCGGCCTACCTGTTTTAAAACACCATTTTTTTTTTTTTTTTTGCTTGCTCATGGATATTAGAAGAAAAGTCAACTTTGATTCTGAAAGCATGTGTTGTGTGTATATTTTGCTTTATTGGGGCTGGGTGGATACTGGCAAGAGGGGACTTCTCGGGTAATGGGATCTGAGGTCTGCAAAGTCCTGTGCAGATAATTCCTCAGTCACACAGAAAATCACTTTCTTGTGCCTCTAAAAGCTGGATGGGGAATGCTGTAGTTTGTAAAGTAGGATCACACTTTAAAGGGGATAAAAAAAAATTACGGAAATTTCCAAACTTTTGGCCTTTCTTCCTATATACTCAAACTAAGGTCCCCTTAATTCTCTGACCTGGCTAGGTCCCTGGTGATTGCTTTGTGTATTTCCGGATGAACTGTTTATGCTTTATATTTCTGCATAGATAAATCATTTGTTTAATGAATAATGTGAGTGAAAGATTAAGTGAAAGATTAGCACGTGTAATTAGCTAGTCATAAAGTGGATTCTGTGAAAAATTAGTATGGAGGCTGTTTCATGCCTAAATACTACATTTTAGGAAGGCTTTCCCTGCTAAGAGGAGTGTGTTGGTTGCTAAAGTGTGTCCGGATTTGGATTTGGGCAGCATAGCTCACTTACTTCAAGGTGAATGTGTTCCTTCTCTGTGTTTGCCAAGGGCCGAGTTATGTGCTGGAAGCGGAAACTTGGCTTTGTGAGGAAGGTGAGTCCCCCGTGCGGCACTCGGTTTGTGTGGAGACTTGTACGCTAGCATACATATGAGGAACTCCATTTCTCACAGTCCTTTTTTCTTCAACATATTTCTCACTACCATTTGGAACCCTCTCACTCTTATTTAAGGTAAGGTACGATCCTGGGACTGATGTTCTTTTGATTATTTTTAGCTATAAAGTATGTGATTTCATAATGTCTTGGGAAATCATTCATATACACTCATAAAAATATATGATCTGCTTTATTCTCACTATGATAATAGCACAAATAGTATCAATTATAGCTTTAACAGGTTTTTTTTTTTTTTCTCTTATCAGTAGGGAACTCAATCTCTCCTAGTGGGGAAAAGCTAGGCACACAAAACAAATGCATTTTCTGAAATGCTTTGTTTATGCTGGCATCTACCATAGCAGTCACACCCTTCCTGAATAAATTGACCAAGTATATGACTGGCCAAACTAGTCATTTCAACTAAGGGGTCAGTTGGAGAGGCTTGTTCTGGACTCTTCAAGAGAAATCTGTTTTGAGAACTACTTTTGTCGTCTTGCCTCACAGAAACTTCTCCCATATCCTTGTGCACACGTATCGTCTGTATGCAGCCGTTGCTTTTAAGCGTTCATGTCATATGTATCTTCCTTACAGAATCTCTTTGACTTTTTTTTTTTTTTTGTGGAGGCACTCATGGATTCCAGTGTATTGATATGTCTTCTGTCTTTTTCTTTTTCTGGCCTTACAGATTTTTCCCCACTTCCCTCTGTATCTCTATACCTCCCACTCCTATCCTACAGTCTTCCCCGTAGTCTCCTCTTAACCTCGCTTTAGCTGTTTAATAAAAAAGTCAATAAGACTATTAAAGCCATTTGGAACTTAAAAAAAAAGAGAAATAATATTTTAATTAGTACTGACATGCCAGTTTGAAGCTCATATCCTACTTTATGACAGTTCAGTTTAGAAACTACATTGCTTCATTTCAGTAACTTTATTACCATTTGGCTCAGAGATTGCTATTTCGCCTTGGCCACAGATTTCATCAGTTGCCCGGTTCACCTTTGTCCACACTATACTTGTGAAATGACCTCGTCTGTTAGTGCTTGTCAATAGTAAATTGCTATATTCTGTGCCTAGAAACCCACCAAACAATTACAACTCTTTATTGAATGACTGAGTTTGTACTTAATTTTTAAAAATTCAAACTTACTTGGAATTGGCTTAATTACTACTTAATACCAGTTAATTAAGGCGCTGGTTCGGATCAGCTATCACGTATATCATTCATACTGGTAGTAGGAACATTGAACATGGATAGTATGTGAGTGTCTGTGTGATAAGTATGTTTACTTTGGTGTTTCTCCCCCTCTAATTTTATAAGTGTTCCATCAAGATAACAGTGTGTGAAGTGGTCAAGGTTCAATTATTCTGGCGACATCATATTAATTTTCTCTTTGAGAATTCCCAACAACTAAGTCGTCATCTTACAGAAAGCCCTTGTAAAATGGTGACTAATGTGTGCTCTTGTAATATAGAAACACATAGGACTCAACATTAAAATGTGGCTTTTTCTCTTACACTAATTAAAATAATCTTAAATATAATTTTCTTTTAAATAAATGATTAAATCAGTATATTTCAGAATGCTTAGAAATTTATGATTATATCAAGACGATCTGCCTCTATTAAATACGTAATTTTATTAACTATAAATATATACTTTTCTTCACTAAAAATTTACATACAAAGGAAAAAATGCCTGCTGTTCACCTCTTTTCACAAATAGTTTGGCTCTTTTATCTCCTTAATGAAGCTTTTGGCACAAATAGGTCACTGTTGAGTTGCCTGAAAATTAAGATAAAATAAAAGGCCAGTATTCTTGGAAATTTCATTCTTATGAATTTTACAATGATGACAAAATATCACTGTTATTTTCCAAATGTTGTTTGACACACACTAAGTTGTGGCTGAATAATTCCACAAAGATTATTTTGATCTACTAAAAACACTTAAATTCCAAATTCTGTCTATTCTGGGTTTTTAATCTTCTTTGTTTTTGTTTTGTTTGTGTATCTTTGAAATAACATGACATCAGACAGTTTCCCTACTAAAATAAAATGAGAATTAAATTATTGAAGAGAGTACTTCTGACAGGCAAACACGGTAAACCGGATTGTTTTCGTAATATTCTGAATGTCCTGAAATAAAAACGATTGAAATTTTATTCCTAAACAGAAATTAAGAATAATTGTATAATAATTGTGCAATTGTACAATTGATGTTAGGCGATGAAGACAGGAAAGAAACAATAAGATTTCCCCTACTGGACACAACTGATGCTACTGTCGCTGTGACATTCAGGAATCATGAAGGTTTCATTAGTTTGTTTATACCTTTGGGTGTATTTGCTATATATACATATGTGTATATATATATGTATCTATCTATCTATATATATATGTATCTATCTATATGTATGTATACACACACACATATACACATATATATTTTTAAATGAGATTATTCTAGGAAATAAAACTTAATAAAAACCTTTTTGAAAATCAAATTTTGACAATTTCAGCCAACAAAGATTCTCTCTGTGATATTCATACAGTAACTGATATTTCAACATTTCTCTTCCTCAAAGACCATGATTTTTAGGTTGCATGTAGCTCAGAACAATTCTATTAGATCAAAACCATATAGCATCTAAATGAGATTTGTTGGAATAATATGCAGAAAAGTATTGCGAATTTTGTATTTTAAATAATGTATTTTAGATTCACTGTACAAAAAAGCAAAATTAGCATAGTCTAAACTGAAATAAATACCAACGTTAGCACCTGTTTGAACCATCATGTTTAGGTTTGTTTTACTAGACAGTACTTAAATTTTCCAGTAATTAGAACAGTCACATTTAATACACAATACTTGAATATATTATTTGTACCTATTAATAGTGTCACAGTTTAAATAAAACTATTAAGCAACCACTTTTACATTCTTGGTTGTACCTTGTATATCTGGAGCAAAAATTGAAGGCATTTCTTTTCAAGTATGTAATCAGTAACTGCTATTAATCAAAATCAAGTTCTTTTAAAAAGAAGTCATTTGGAAGTAATAATGGGTAGAAATCACCAACATAGACAATTAGATGAATTGTGAACTCAAATTTACTGGCAGGTAAGTTAAACATTAGAGCCATGAAGTATAAAGTTTGTGTAGCATTTAACACACCTTGGATGAGCATTGAAAGTAACTTACGTGTAATATGCAGTACTAATAGAGTTTCACACTGCCCCAGGGAAATCTACAGGTGTAATTCAGGATACTTCAGGCTCCCTGAGATGTTGAGATTCTTTTCCTTGGGCACCAAAATAAGGTTTCGATAAGGTTTTCTTGCAACCATGCTAATTTCCCAGATGCAGAGAAATGAAAACATTTTAAAAAATTCTAGCAGCGTAAAAATGCACACATTTATAAGTGTGATAAAAATAGATTTAAAGTTTTTATTTTCTATGTAATTGCTGTCATATCTCAACTGGATTTTATGTTAAAACAGTTATGTTAAAAACCAGACATGTACATAGTGCCCCTATCTTGTCACTGTGTTAATGGAAAAAAGGTTGAAGAGATAAAGAAGAGAATAAAGAAAACCATGATAATGAAAGATTTTGAGTGCTGCTCGAGAGTTGTAGGGAACAGTCTTGCATCACATCTGTTAGGATTGGCCAAAACAAACAAACAAAAACCAAAGAGTTCAAACATACATGGCTGTAATTAAAGCTTTAAGAACTGAGTTCTGCAAGTATCTCATAGAGGTAAAAACATAGCCTCTCCAGATCTCCGTGGTTTTCATCTTAAAATGGATGACTCACATTGAATGATTTCTGAATTATCTTCCAGCTCTAATACACTCTGAGGATCTAAGCTTCATTCTACGAAGTTTCATTTGAAAAATCTTAAGAACATGAAAACTGGTTGTGTTGCTCAGTTTTTTTCTGGCGGATGTCAGCTGCGTAACACAGTGTTCAACGGTATGTTATTTCTTAGCCTTTAGGAGAGGTTCCCACGCTGTGGGCTGCAGACCTCTGAGGAACCTTGTACTAATTACAAATGTTTCTCAAATTTACATGTGCACCAACCATGTTCGTCATGCATGTTCTACAGGGTTGTTTTTTTTTTTTTTTTTGGATATATGTGGTGTCTCTTGTGATTAGCATAAAAACATACATATGTGTAAAAATACCACAAGTGTCACAGAATTCAGTGTAGTTCTTAGTCATTTTCTCCATCAATGGATGTTTCAAGTAAAATCAATATCTTGAATCTATGAGTTTTTTTTTTTTTTAACGTTAAAAAGGGCGGCAACCAGTAATTTGAGATGAATGTGTACTCACTGGGAGTATATTAATTCCATATAATGGGAACTATTAAGCATTGCCTTGGAAGTTGTGCCATCAATATTTTTCCAAGGGCTTTGGAATATTTCATTTGAACACCTAGTTGGGGTTATGTCTCTATTTCCTGTCAGAGTACTTGAAATATTCTATTAGCTTACTGTTAGTAATTGTCTTATGAACTCCTCCTAATGGTGAATAATGACTGCCATTTGTTCAGTGTTTACTAGGCACTGCTTGTGTTTGTATGTGTTATATGTGCAAGAATAGCGTGTAAATATTTTTCCCCGTTTTATAGATTAAGATATTAAGGCAAAAAATTGTAGGTATCTTGTCAACTCATAGCCATGGACAGAGGGAGGAATCAGAATTGGCCTGTGTAACATCATAAAGCCCACATGGTATGGTGCCTATGGCAGAAATTAATTTCAGATTTAGCTTAATGGCACGTACAGCTCCCACAGGGAAATGGCCGACAATACAGTCCGTGTTCGGAAACCCACGTGTCATCATCTCGACAGAAATGCCACTTTGTGCCTCAGTTTACCCAACTTTGAAGTAAAGAAACATTTTACCACTTAATTTTACTTTTCTTGTGAGGATAATGTGTGAATTAGTTAATGCTCATAAAGAAGTGATTTGATGAGGGGAAAGCTCTATCTAAATGCTAAGTATTATTTATTATTCATGTAAGCATATTACTGTACCCTTCAATCACCTTTTTTTGGATGTTTCAAATGGGCAATTACTGTCTCTTTGTGTAAGGCTTTTAAAATTTTTAATTTAAATTAAAAGTTAATCTAATTTAGGAAAACTGCCAGCTGGAAAGGAACACAGATTTTTTTTTTTCTTTCTCTACAAACAAAACAGCAATTCAAAATCAACTCTCCTTTAATATAGTAATGTGGGTAGGCTTTCCTGGGCTAGTGGTATTAGGAAGGAAGGCTAATTAGTAATGGCTGCTTTGTAATGCTGGTAATCTATGTGTTAGGATTAGCGCTGATAATAGATCTGATTAGGTGGAATTAACTGATATTTAGAAGAATGGAAATTCCTTTGTTTATGGAATCTCCAGTTTGGGGTACAATGTATATAGCTGAAGTGGCCCAGTCCTTGAAATGCAGTTCATATGGCTTTCCACACAGTACCCTGCCCAAATATGACGAGAGTCAGGAAGCAGTGAGGGTCATTTGAGCTCAAGAAGACCTTTACTTTTTAAAACCTTACTCAGGAGCCCTACAAATAGTGAAAATCAGAGTTCAAAGATCAGAAACGCCAAGTATGCTTTGAAAAGGGAAGACGTACTTACCTGAGCTCTTCAGTTAATATATAGCAATACTTGATGGGAAAGTCCTTCTGTGATTCTCTCTTTCACATGCCCATTGACTCTAACTGGTTTTTGTTTTAAGATAGAAAGTGAAAACATATCATTGAAAAAAAAAATCAGTTTCCTCAGTTCCTTCCACCTCATGCAAATTTGCATATTCAACTTTCCTTTTAAAATAACCCACTTTAACTATTCCCTAGCACTATTAAATTTTAAGGAAGCATGCTTAGAAATCACGTTATTCAGTTGTCCGGCAGTATCATTAAATCCTCTGAGTGATTCTAGTCCCATAAAAATTAGGGACCTCTTTACATTGTTTCCATATTCAAATGGAAATCTTTTTGCAAGTTAGTAATTAAAGTATTTAACCTTTCTCTCCCTCCATTTATTAGAAAACTCTTTTTTCTTTATTTTTTCAATTACGAAAAACTGCTAAAGCCAATCAAGCATTTATTTTGATAAACCACTTGTAACAGTCTCAGCTAAATTGTGCAAATAACAAAAAAAAAAAGCTAAATAATCACCCTGAGCAGATTTTGCAGAGACCTCGCTCAACCTGTTCAGGGATAATTATGCCGAGCTTTTAGTATGGGGCAAAGGAAAACATAAAATTAAAACATGAAAGAAAGTATACCTATTTTGAGAAAATACTGAGATAATTGGTACTCTTTTTATTGCCATTTTATTATAGAAAGATATTGTCTTGCCATGAAATATAGGTTTACAGCAATGAAATAGTAGTATGTGGAGTTCAGAGAATTTCTGTATTAGACGGATTGATTTAAAATGTAATAAAAATAGCAAATTGCTAAATAGTGACCTGCTAAATAGTGAAATTGGAGTTCATTATTTAAATGACTTTTTTTTTTTCTTTTTAATCATATGTTGTTCATAATTGCTTTGTTTCTGACAAGTACATTATAGGGGTCTTTTCTTTCTCGTTCTCTCTCTCTCTCTCTCTCTCTCTCTCTCTCTCTCTCTCTCTCTCTCTTTCTTTCTTTCAGAGTAGCCTTTGGTTCAGAGCTACAATGATAAACTTTCTTTGAGAAATGGAAACATCAGGGATGGTACCATCACATGCAAGGGCCTGGAAGGGGAAGGCAATAGACAGATATTCACAATGTTATAAATGGTGGTGATATGCAATGTGACCCTGATAATGGTTATGTGGTGCTTTGGAAATTTACTTCCTTTACAGACTTTGTCCTTTTGTATGTGAAGGTGACGCTGAAGAGTGTGTCTGAACAGAATGATGTGTGATCTGTTGCTCTTTATATATTATCAGGAGAATATCCCAGTTTAGTTAAGGCATGAGGTTTACGTAACAGGAGGCCCTGTTTTAAGAGTAATAGTACAAGTTAAAAGTACAAACATAGGCACGAATGTCAGAAGGGGTCTATGCTGGTGAGGATCCCTGAAGCTTCAGCTTTGCTGAGCTTCATGGTGGCTCTGCCCCTGCCGATAACATACGTGATAACTGAGAATAGATATTTGAAGGCTCCGTTTTGATTAGATTTGCTAGATTTGTATTGATAGGTATCCATGGCTGAGAGGATAGGACTGGTTCAATTTTTAGAAATGTTAGGAAGTACTACTCTCTCTATTCCTGGCACTAATATTAAATATCATAGGAATTGAGGACGAAGTTACAAAATATGAATGAGCCAATCCCAACAGTTAAAATTTGTATGGACCTGCTGCTAGCCTACATTTATACCTGAAGGTACTAAACTCTGATCAAATACTGAATTGTGTGGAACTCATATTAAAGAAGTCACACAGGAAAGAGAGAACAGAGTTGGGGAAAATTGTTGGAAAAATTAAGAAAACAATAATGAAGGCAGGGAAATGTTGGTTAGTGTTGAGCTATTCCAGTGGGAACTGTAAACTGTCAATAAGGGAGGCTCGTTCTTCTGGCTACCTTCCCTTCCTTAGTGTCACAAACCCAAAGGGGCCTCCCACATGCCACTTCTCAGTCTGCTAGGAACCTGAAGGCTACAGCTTCTGATATCTAGAGTGGCTTCTGTTGCAGTGCTTTGGTTTTCAAGGAATCATTGGCAAGTACTCCTGAAATGTCGATATTTTCACACTCTTTTTTGTACCAGTCTTTTGTCTTGGTAGTGGTTCTCTGTGTCTGTGCTCGCTGTGTCTCTTGAATCAGCATGTTTTTGGGGAACTACAGGGTATACAAATATGTTAAAATGATAATAATACCATATTACTTTGGGGTAGCTGCTTGCAATTTATAAAGTTCTTTGCATCCATTACCTCCCTTGCTTTTCACAACTCTAGGAGGTAAACAGTGGAAATACTGTAATTCACATTTTGCAGAAAACCAAACTGAGGCTAGGGGACTCACTCTGGGTCATGCAATTAAGAAGGGGCAGAATGAAGACTTGAGCTCTGAGATACTGACTCAATAGAGATATTTTTTAACCATCACACAAAACTTGCAATTTATTGGAGAGATAAGAAATGTAAATTTTTTTCTTAAATGCATATTTATCTATTTATAGCTGTATATTCACCCAGTAACTGTACTATAAGAAATATTAGAAAGTGTCTAAGTAAAGCACTCAGCGAAGAGTTATATATCCAGAAGAGTTGTGTATCTAGTGAGTGTTTCACAAATATGAATTAGTTACTCTGGATATGTGTATTGTCTACTGAGCACTTAGAGAGTACAGGGTACTGTATTAGAGCACTATATTAATTGATAATCATGATGATATTTGGGGCCATGCTTCAGTGAGAAGACAGAGCTGCCAGAGGAAAAGCCATCAGCAGTTTTAGATTCTCTACTTCTCTGCTTTTGCAAAATGCTGTCCCTGACTCAGAAACATTTTTTATCCTCAAGTGGAACATCTTCATATACCACGCTGTTCCGCTTCCCTCTTCCAATTGCCTCCATTGCTTGTAACCTTGACTGAACCCTTCCCTTTCTGCATCCTCTATAAATCTGCTCGTCACCACTCCCACAATATAGCCTATTTATGCCATTGCTATAACCCAGTCTCTGAATTCTGGATTTCATCCTCTCTCATCCAGGCTTGATGTATTGAAACTAGAGCTTCCAGACTCAGTTCTGAGTTCTCACCATGGCCACTCTGACATAAACTCTGTTTTTTCTTATCTTATTAAACTACATTTCTGAGCCCTGCCCCATTTCCCTTCCTCTTTTCTTTTCTTCAAGTGAAACTGCTCAAAGACCTTATTATTCACATCCTTCCAAATCTGCACCTTTAATATTCCCACTGATTCTGTCAGCTTTCCTTTTTGTCAGACGGATAGGAAAGTCTGCCTCCCTGATGTGAATTTGGAGGAATTATTTCCTCAGTTTATTTTGTTTCAAAAAGAACATAAAGAGTTCCCCCAACTTTATAATTTCAAATAATTGCCAGCACTTTATTAGGCACATGTGGGGTTACAAAATGAGAATATAAAGAATGATGGTTTCCCTGTATTTTAGAATCAGTTTCAGTCCTCCAAGGTCTGGTTTTAAAGTCCATATAACCTACATTGAGCACAGTGCCTTGGCTTTTTTTTTTTTTCTTACTTGTACAGCTCTTACTTTTTCCTCTTCCCCACCTTTTATTTGATTTCATACAGTCAAAGGGTAATACCTAAAAATAGCATGTTCCTAAGAGTAGGTGAATTCACCCTACACACTTGAAAATTCAGTATACCGAAACCAACTTTTAAGCAGATAACAAAGATTATATGACAAATGGTTCATTCATTTTTATAAAACATTTTTTTCATATAGTCTCCTGAATATCAGGTATCTCCAGTATACTAAAATTATCCAATTTACTAAAAAAATATATTTATGTACAGCTGTTTGGGAATAGCTGTTCTATTAAAAAATGTACCAGACTCTGTAAAGGTCCCTTTCTTCAACTAATACAAAAACTTTAATTGAATCTTAATTTTCTTCCTGAATAGGATTTTCATAAACCCCTATTCTCAGGGAAAATGGACCATTAGAAAAAAAAAAAAAAGTGAAGTGCTGCTACAGTTTAAAAAAATGTTTTAAGTGTAAAATAAAACATATGTGAAACAATGTGAACATGTAATAACCCTAGTAGCCTCAGAACGCTTTATCTTTGAAAAGACACCAACTAAAATTATATTGTTTGCTTGACGATTTTCCATGTATGGATCACATACTTCTAAAGGAGATTTAGATAGCTGTGAGGTTCTGAATGTATACATGGTTGGCATCTTATTTTTTTTCAGAAAAAAAATCAGTATAAAATGGCATTTTTGGTTTTTATGGCTTTTAAAAGCTGTCTCTGTTTTAAAAATTCATTTTAATTTTATAAAACTGAAAATATCTGTCAAAACCATTTCTTCATACTTGCCCTGTTCTATCCTATTTTTTTTTCCTTCATGATATGTGATTTGTGAAATTTGTGTTCGCAAAGCTCTATAATGTAGACATTTTCCATTGCATAGCTGTTGTTAAATTCTGATTAGATGGTGCTTTAACACATTTATTCCTGAAGGGTTCTTTGTGGCAAGTTTAGGTAAATTCCTCCTACAGGCAGGGGATGGACTCTGACCTTTGGGGCACGTTCTTCTCCCTAGGGCCTGAGTGAAACTCTCCATTACTTTGTCAACATCAGACTGCCTCCACTACAGAGACAAAAATGAACCAAATTTCCTTTGGTGTATTTTGTTTCTTCTATGATAAAACAAGAAAACTTTATTTTCAGGTCTCCTTCTTATAAAGCATCCTTCATGCTGCCAGGAACTTAAGATATCTAACACAATTTTAACACCACAGTACTGCCCGGCCCTGGTGTGAAAATTCAGCATGCTCTAAAAGTTTATTTGCAAGTTATCGAAAGGTAAAATGCAGGATCTCACAGAAATAATGGTTTTCTTTGTGGTTAAGGTTCCTGTCCAGTCTACAAAAGTTTTTGTTTGTTTGTTTGCCTGAATTATGGCATTAAGAGACTTTACTATCTATCATGAATTATGTGTGTTCAGAGTTTCAAATGAGCAATTAGCAAGTAAGGAATATGTCCTCCTTCCACTCTATGGCTCCAGTGACAGGACTGGAGACTCAATTTCTGTGTCCTTGGTTGGGGAGCCCTGGAAATAAGACCTGCATTGTCTCAGCTTCAAGGCCTCCCTATCCTGGGGCAGGGATTCTGAAAGAGTGGTGTGGGGCAGTGGGAGCGGTGCCAGAGAGGGGATTTGGATAGACGTGGATGGAGGGAGGAGTAGGTAACGAGCACTGGCTGTCCATGCTGTTTGTCTTTCTTCTTTCCCTAGTTTGCCATCGTCTCACAATCCCATTCTCTCTCAATAATTCATCGAAAAGTCTCAGGATGGGCTGTTAGAGGACTCCCAAGGGAAGACGGGAAGAGGGCAAGAATAACATTAATCCGAACCAAACCCCTATATGTTGGGGGGATGAACAGATCCCTTTTATAGAACTTGGAAATGAGCCTCCAGGAGGTTAAATAAGCTGCTTACAGTTTCACAGCTAGTAAGGAGTGAGGCAGGATTCAAAAGCATGTCTTTCTCATTCCAAAGCTTATGCTCTCTTAGGCACACTACATGGCTTTACACAATGAGCAGAAAGAACGTGCCTGTCTCCTTCTATCTCTCCCTTCTTCCAAAGTAGGTGATAGGGAAATGGAAGTAGCAATGAAGATGGAGAAATTGTGGGGGATGGATAAGGGAAAAAAACCAATAATTAATAATAATAATAAAATAATAATAATAATAATAGTAATAATAATAATAATATGATCTGGTTTAGCACAGTTTTAAGTGCTTTAACCTATGCTTCTTAGTAAAATATACCTCAGCTCTGTGAGGTTTAGTATTTATTTCCATTTTACACCCGAGAACCGTAAGGCTCCGGAAAAATAACTTGCCCAAGATCCCATGACTGACTAGTTTGTAGTGGCACCAGGATCCACACCCAGTTCTGTGAGGTTTCAAAGTCTGGTTTCTGATACTGCTCTCTTAATACCCTTGTTCCTTATCTCTGCCAACCCAGACTTGAGGAAGACTGGGAGCAGGAGGGGTGAGGTGCAATGCTCAGGAGGGATGTTTGTGTCCTCATATTTTAGGAAGAAGTCAGCATGGTTTCCTTTTTTCCCTATTTAATTCTCGTCATCTTATCTCCTCATGTTACAACCCAGACGTCCTGACTTCTCTCTGAGAGGACCACAACACCTTGACTTTGGGTGGGAAGCCCACCCAGTGGCTTGGAAGTTCTTCATGCATGAGAAATATGTATATGGTGGTGGTGGGGAGGGGGCTGACCCATTCTTAATAACTGTAATATTTTTGAGATACAAGAAAAAAAAAACAGATGAATTCAACCTACTATCAACAGGACCTAGAGAAAGGATGGATACAGGTAATTAGGAAGATAGGATTATAAGGTAATGGCTCTAGTTTTTCTCTGTGCTTTTTGAAATCTAGCCCATTATTTAATAAACACATCTCATAGGGAGAGGCAGATGAACTCAGGAAGATGGAATCCAGCCACATGGACATTAGATATTAACAAACTACTGAAATCTTAAATGGTTTTATGTTTGAGTCTCACAGTTTAGGATTTTAAGGTGTTTCAATAAAGCACCACCCTTTGCTGATTCTATGTTAAATGAATCCAAACTCTTGTAATATTTGTCTGGAATTTATTCAACATTAAAAGCTACCTTCGTGTCAGTCGAAATTAACTATTCCCTGGCTTGTATAATGTTTCTTTTTAAGGGTATCATAGGTCAGACGGATTCTATCCGTGTACTCGATTCTCCCAACCATTTGTGAGCATCTGCTCTGTGCCTAGTGCTGTGCTGGAACCTTTGGGGAATAGTTCCCCTGTTCACAGATCCTGCATAGATTTGTGGGTGAAATAGACATGTGCATAATTATTGACACAAAATGTGCTTAGCACTGTATCAGGGGAATCATAGGGCTTAAACAGGAGCCCTGAGGTTGAATATGTCATGATTTATGTTGCATGTAGGGGAATTTTCTTAAACCTAGTGTATCTAGTTTTTTTATCTCTAAAATGGGGATAACAGTTTTTCACAGGGTTATTAGATGAGTTAAATGACATAGTATATGTGAACACTCCTGGCATTCTCTAACACACAGTTGGTACTCAGTAAATTGTTACATCTCAACTAAGTGTTCTAGGAGTGTGGAATAAGAGGCAATTAACTATTTGGATAATTTGAGTACTGATATGAAAGGTAGGTCTTAAAATGAGAAATAAGAGATTGCCTGATGGTAAAAAAGGTAGAAAAAGGGAAGAAGTTATAAACCATTTACTTGTTTTCTATTCTGTTTCAAAGGTAGCCAGAAAATACTCTGAGGTTCAGAAACACCTCAGCCCATTTCCTATTAATTTTGGTGAAATATTAGATCATGGCCTACACTTAATATCTGTTCCTATTAAGAATTTGTTCCCGCTAAGGAAATGATTGTTATCATTAACTGCCTTCTTTTTAGAACACTGTTTCTTTTGGTATCTTCATTTAGCTTCTTCATTCAAGGGACTATTTATTAAGAATCCAAGGTGGACTACGCATTATGCTGGGTAGGTAAAGATCTCTGTCCTTGGATAACTTGTCGTCTGTTAACTATACAGCAGACGTGTGAACAAGTAAATTGCAATATGAACTGGTAAGTGCTGTCAGTATGGGGACCATCTATTCTAGTTTTCCTGGGATGGTAACAGTTTTACACTTGTTGTCCTGGCATAATTACTAATAATTTTCTACCAGTCTCAAATATATCCTAGTGGAACAACAAATTGTATTGTCATATGAATTAAAATATGTATGTATAAGATATTTTGCATATATACTGAAGGGAATGTGGCATACTCTAAGGCCTCAAAGATAATATTTTAAAAGGTAAATTTTGAGCTGGGGTAAAATACCGAGGGGGTTATTAGTCAGAGAAGGTAAGTGGAGGAAGAAGGAAACATATTTTACTTAAGCTAGAGATGTTGAAGGGCATTGGGTATTCAAGAAACAATGGCAGATGAAAAGTCCCTTGTGGCTGCAGCAGGGTAGGATGTGGGGTTATGTGGGGGAGCACATTTAGAAGAGTAGGGGAGAATGAAACCAGATTTTAGTGAATAAGGACTGAATGAATGTTGAGGAAGTTGAGATGTTAGGAATTTGGCAGTGATGGAAAAGAGTGAATAAGGTGGCAGGTAGAGATGGAGGAAGAAAGAATTTGGCCATTCTTAAAATGGTCAAATTTGGGCAGGGAGAAAAACACAAAAGAGAAAGGGGCAAGTGAGGGCATGAAATTCCAAAGGAGGTAGGAAGAATTCAGTCTGGTACCCAGGAGAAAGGTCTCATCTATGAAGTAGAAGGGCTGGAGATGATGGAGGGTAAAGAGTTACAGCGTTGAGTTGTGGAAGTATGTACTTAGACCTTTTCTTTAACATTTGAAATAGTAAAATGATCAGGCACAGCAACTGAGGAAATGTCTAATGGTTTTGCTCTTAGTATAGATAATGGCTTTGTAGTCTTGCCCAAATTATTTTGCTTCCTGAACCTCAGTTTCTTGAAGTCTAATGTGAGGGATTGGATTAATACTTCGAAGTTTCCATCCAGTTATGGTTTTGCATTTTATCAATATTATAAGAAGCTAAACTAGTTACCTGCACTCCTGCAACCTGCCTTATTTTGCAGAAGAGAGGGTTCAAAGGTCGAATAAGTTTGGGTTACAGTTAAGCAGGTTTCTTTATAATAGGACCTCTCAGAGCCTCTAGAATGCTAATGTTTACTAAGAATCTTGAAGAGAATGTTATACTATATAACGTTTCCCAAAATGATTTAACTATAATCTAGTGTTCCATGGAAGATACTGTGGGAAACATTTATTTAAGCATTTACTCACCTAAGTTGTTTAAAATTTTTTTACCCCAAGTTAACAAGCTGGCTGCTCAATGGGTGCTATTTCTAGTAGAGCATGTTTTTTTGTTTGTTTGTTTGTTTTTTGTTTTTTTGCTTGGAAATGATGTATTTCTTTCCAGTATATGAAGAAAAAATCATACTGACACAAATAAAACATGCAGCCCTATCTAGGCATTCTTGCTTTGAGATGGTGGCAGATTGCTCCTGGAACCTTCAGCTCTTCTCTAGGATAAGCTGAAGAGAAAGCCATATAAGCTTATAAAAGCTCTTATAAGGAAGTCCAAGAAGACAGGTACTGTGTTACCTGTGTAATTTCCAAAGTTCCAGAACAGCTAAGGAAAGTGAATATGGAGCAGTGTGCCTTAGTCTGGTTTATATGGTATTTAGTTCATTGTAGTTTGCAGTATCATCCAACAGTTTTATTCTTATTACTTCAGATACATTGTGATATGATGTTTAATATATTACTTAAATAAGAAAAAATATTGGCAAAAGTCTCTCCCAGAAATAAAAATAACATTTCCTTTTCAAAAAAGTATTTACTAGCATGCGTATGTTCTTTTTCAATTCTCTTTTTAACTTGATTAGATAAAGGATCTGTGCTAGTTGTGGAAGCTGCTTCGAGACTGCGACAGTCAGTAGGATTCACTTTCATTTGGAAACCAGAGGCGTGGTGTCAGGTGGTTCGTGGCTAGTTCACATAGCTCTGGTTCACTCTGCCCTGTTGGTTTGAGTTGTCTTCAGTTTTCTGGGGTGAAAATGGATCATGGCAAGATGCTGAAGCTGTGGTTAAAGGAAGTACCGAGGGCTTGACTGCCTCTTTTTAGAATTCGAGTTGTTTCAGGGACTGCCTATTGCACAGATCAGTAGTGTTGCACACATATGTGACTTCTTTTTACTTTTTCTTCACAGATTCTTAAATTGTGTTTGCCTTCTTGTCTCTCTTACTATCTCTGGTACAAAGGTTGTAGGTTTCATTTGATTACATTTTGGCTTTTGTTAAACTAGGCTGGGTCACCTTGCTCCACATGGCTATTTAAAATTTGCTCATTTTTTTTTTTCTCCTTTGTAACATGTCCACTGCTATAAGTTAATGCTCTCTTATTCTCACAGACTAGACTAGATGTCAGAGGACACAACATTAATAGAAGTCTGTCTCCTCTATTACCTTTCAGAAATAGACTTTCAAACCTCTTTAGGAAGTATAATCCAGTAGAAAGACATGTATAGTAGATTGACACTTTTTAAACTTGTTTTTCTAATTCTTTCATTGCTTTGAATTAGCCCAACTTCATTTAATTGAAGAGGCATTATTAGCCTCCTTGCCATGCATAACATAGATTGTATTTTAAGCATATGAGGTGCTTTTAGCTCCTTAGAAGTAAATAGATTTTATATCATATTACTGTATATGTTGAACTTGTTTCTAAGACCATACTTAGAGAATAGCTATAAATAAAAGACACCAACATCTCTTACTGGTACTTCCATTTAATCTCCTGATGTGTCTAGAAAGACCAGCCCTATGCCTGCCTGCCTTTACTCCTATTGAATCTTGTCCTCATGTGATAATCTTTTATCTGAACAAGTAACTGACAATATAAAACACTCCTATCTAAACATGAGTAAAACTACATGCTAAAAAATTCAATTTATATTTTCAGTCTGAAATTTTTATTTTTCATAGTTTTCAGTAATGATGCAAAATAGAGCATTTTTGGTGTGAAACATAGCCTTGTTTGTTCAGACAGTAATGTTAGAAGAAAGTCAAGGGACTTTCCTTGTATAACATGGGTCTTTTTCCTAGCTATAACAAAATAAATGCTTAAAATGAATTTGATTGTTTAAACTTTTTAAAGAAGAGCTTGCTTCCGGGTCTTTACTCACTTGGAGAGAATCTTTGGAAATGAATTTAAAAGCATTTTGATTCGTCTTTTCCTTGGAGAGAACATTTTGTTCTTTATTTAATTGCACATTCCTCTGGCCCTGGCTAGAATGCATATTTCCCACTTTCTTTATTCCACAACCCCCACTCTGTTTTCCTTTGTTTTTAATTCTTAAAGGGGTTAATTTTGTCCTCAGTTCTTGAAAAGGAGGGAGAGTTGATTGTCACTAACCTGTTTTAGTGTGGGTAAAATGAAATATTTGGTAACCAAATGTAATCTGGCTAGATTGGAAAACTGGGTTAACAACTCATTAAAAACTGCCACTCCCTAACTTCCTGGTGTTAAGTTACTCTTGGATTAATGAATGTGCTGTACTATATGCTAGGCATACTAAAGTCACTGTTTAAAATAGGTCACATCAGCAAATACGACAATGTCCACACTTATAAACCAGGGGCAACAAACTGAGATGCCTTCTAGAACCAGATTGGTTAAAAATAAGTGAAAAAGGACAGATAGCAAGATCATTCCTTCTTTGTCACCACAGAGCACTTTGCAGATTGTTGACTTGTGAAAAGGAAGGCACAGCATTGCCACATTTTCTTTTTTCTTTTCTTTTTCTTTTCTTAATATACCATGTACCCCATTTTTATGTAGAGTGTCAGTTTTTTAAATTATTAGGTAACTAATAAAAAATTCTGTAAACACCATACAGTCTGCATTTTGTACATAAACTGTCAGTTTGTGACCTCTAGAAACCCCATCAATTTGAAAGATAAATTTAGTGTTATGTTGAAAACAATGTGCATAGTATTCTTAATTCTGTGGTCAATGGTCAATGGTCCATTTCCTTTGGGAAAAAAGTTTATTTTTGAGTCCCATGGTGCTGACTCTAAGCAAAAGACTGAAAAGCAGTCCAGGCTGATAATTCACCCAGAAGCACATTGGAAAATGTTAAGAGTTGGAAGGCAGTTCCTAATATTGTCTAATGAAATAAATCTTCAGTGTTAGTCTGGAATGAGTCTGCAGTTTTAAAAATCATAAATTAGGGTAGAGTCTGTTAAGAACCCAAAAGAAATTTAATTTTTATCACCCATTTCAATAATTTTAAAAGCATAAAATTATATTTTTGGTATAAACCTGTTTCTGTAACTCAAAGTATATATGTACAGAGTAAACTTTTGTATATTCAAAACTCTTGAACCACCCTTCAACTTTTACTTCTCCAGATTAAATAATTCAGACTTCTTTAATTTTTTCATAAATCGTATTTTACACAAAATTTTTTTCTGTATTTTTCCTAGACAGAACTAGTATTATTAATAACGTACTTCACCAAAGAATTACATAATTGCTTTATCACATTTTATATGTTGTATATATTTTTCAAGATTAAATATTTTTTTGAAAATGGTTTCATTCCAGATCAGGATTCGTTTTTGGTTCCTTTCAAGCTCTAAAACTGTTTTATATATTTGTTTCTACTAATAGAGATGGCTATTGTATTTTTTTATTCCATAAATATATAATCTTATCTCCAGTCTTTATTTTATTTTTAAATTTATGTCCATGATATAACCTTTTGTTTTGAATTCCACATATGTCCATTCCTGAGTTAGCCACACCAGCCATCCCTGGTGTGATGTCATCTTTGAAATTAAGTATCATGTGTTCTTTCTTTATTGAAGGCAGTTAGCTGGAGTGTTTAAGAAATACTGGCCTCATCCTTGGGGAACTCTGCAGTAGGCTTCCTTGACATTGAATCATTGGTAACTATTCTTTCATCGGCCCAATTTAGCCATCTGATTTATGTGCTATATATCTTAACAATTGAGGGTTACTAACATACTGGAGAAAAAGTGCATATTTTTTGTCTGGGTTATCCAAATTGAGGACATCTTAAGCTCTCAAAATGAAATTATTTGTAATTTCGGATTTTTTTCATGATACAGTACAAATATTCTAGTTACGCTTGTGGTTTTAGAAAGCATTTCCTCCTCATTTGGATTCTCAAATGCAAAATATAACCCTGTAGCATATTATGTGGGTTTGTGACACTCCCGTGGGGACCTTGGGCTCATAAACCAGGGAATGGATTATATAATGCTGCATAAATGCTATATTTTTCATCTGACAGACATAATCTTGATGCTATATTTTTATGTTACCTAACTGCTTCAGAATACCACTTTTGAAGCAACCCATCAAAATGGAAATTGCTTCTAAAACATGTAGCAATAAATATTGGTCAAGGCTCTGTGTAATTCAGAGTGACTCAATACTTGAACACTAGTCGATTGAAATTCTCTGTTGTTTTTAAAAAAGGTTCATCATTTCCGTTTTGTGATATTGTTTGATCCCTCTCTATATCAGTTGGCTATACCTTTCCTTATTTTAGTTAAAATTATTTGTTATGATTTGTCTAAGTCATGTCTGAGAGTGAATCAAGTAGAAAAACAAGCATAGAGGAATAAAAATCCAAAATATTGAGAATTTATATGGAATAGAAATTTAAACTATATATGAGACCAATATACATATGTAGGACCCATGAAACCAGTCATGAAGGGATGGACATCACTTTCAGATTTCCAATATCAAGCTTTGACTCTGGTGTATTACCTTTGAAAGACTTATGGCTGGAGCTGAGATATCTTTAACAGCATCTCATAATATTATTGTTAATCATTTGAGAGGCTACTTGCTTTCTCTGCTTCTTTCTTCACAAATAGTTGTTAGACTCTGCTTGTCCTTTTGTGAAAACATAAACAGAAATCCCCTAATATTTGCTGTACTATTTTGTTTAAATGGAAGAGGATTCTAGAGTTGTCAACTTTGGCTTTAGGTTCTCTTTCCTCCAACCTACTTTATATTATTCTGTCTTTACCATTATAACCCTTTTGTCAGAAGCTTCTGAAGCTCCCAGTTTTTACCATGCTAAGTGAATTTGCCCTACTTCTAAGGTTACAATAACCTAATCTAGTCTTCCATTCTAAGCAAGAGTTTTTCTTTACCTTCCCATAGACATATTACACATACATTCTTCATTTTTACCTTTGTTCATATGTTCCAAATCCTCTTCATTCTTCGACAACTAATATCAAGGTCATCTTATCTATAACTGTTTTCGGCTGCTGATCTCCTTCAGTTCTAATCTTTTTCTTTATCTGCAGCACTAAATTTAGTTCTAAGTTAGATTATGTTTTATTTTTGTTTGCTGTTTTACAACCAAATGCCAGACCTAGGACCATGTCTTTTGTTTCCAAGTTCCCACATGTTGAGTACACAGTAGGTATCATTGGATACTCACTTCATCGGTGATTGATCTCTTGACTCTTTCAAAGGAAGTATCTTTTATAAGCAGGTATGGCATAAAGGCATTGGTTTCAGAATGCTTCACTTGAGTGAGAATGAATACCACATAAATGTCTTTTCTGTAAAGTATAGATGACAAATTTCATTCATGGAGACAATAAGATAAATCTAATCCCTAGAAATTTATTGAACATTTATTTTCTGAAATATAATTGGAATATTATGCAGTTGTCACTAAGAGAGTTAATAACTGACTTTGTAAAGCATCTGTGCCCTAACTCATAACTTACTAATCTGAAATGATGCCTTCTTATGGTCTTTTGGTTAAGTGTGGTGGTCTTCCTGACTGAAGATTTTTAAGGATTCCCTAGCCTTAATTTAACTCTGCATGTTATTACTCACTTTTTATTTCTACTTTGAAAATGGGGCTACTACTACAAAATTATGAAAAACTATTTAGTATTAGAATAAAGAATTAATATTCTGCTAAATTTTAAGTCTGCATCATTAGTCACAATGCAAAGCATCTTGTTCCCTAGGCAGACAGATACTTAATCAAATGGTAAGTGGTTAAAATGTAAACTAATTGTTTTTGTGACTAGATTTTCTATTCTTGACTCTCTTTCTCAAAGAGCAGTGGTTTGATGTGAAGTCAGTTGACCACTATCAGTTACCTCATTTTGGAGTGAAGTCTGGTACTCTGAAAGAAAAAGATAAATGATTCTTTGGGGAGCAATGCAGTTTACTAAGCTGTGTATAAGGCTGGGGCGGGGGTCAGGTGACCTGACTGTTTTCAAACAGTGAAAGGCAAGTGTCAATTGATAGTGTGTTCTGCTCTCTAAGCTAACACTCAAAGACTAGTGGTTTAGCTTAGAGACACCATCCTCTATAACTGTTCTCTAGGAAGGTGTTTGTCTTGCTAGCTAAGATTGACACTGGGTTAAAATATGTAAATTCTACTCCTTCGAAATTATATCAAAAGAATCTAGGGTGCTTTGAGGGCAGCAGAGAAAGGGTTAGGGAACCCCATACACAGTTCTATGTTCTGAATACCATTCTATTTTTTTCTCTTCTAAACCCTCCAAATATTTCTGAGAATCATAACTAAAACCTTGTCTACCATTCTGGTAATACCATCATTCTTAACGAAAAGAGATCTTGCTAGAAGAGAATGTGTGTGTGTGTGCGCATGTGCAATCTCGCACATATTGAGATGAAATATGTAACAAGTAATGACTGATGATTTCAAATTATAACAAATTTTACAAACTTTATTCAACAAATACGTATTATGTGTCCTCAAAGCACATTTGTTCCTTCTACTGAGGATGTACTTTTTGTCCCATGACTTTCTTCTGATTATCTTTACCATTGGCAACATTATGCTTTAAGAATACACACACACATGTACATATATATACATATATATGTACATATACATACACACACACACACACACACACGTGTGTGTGTGTGTGTGTGTGTGTGTGATTTAGGAAAATAGCAAAACGTTACTTGGAGCCAAGCCTAATAAATGAGGTGTGATGAGAACTGATCAAATGAAATTGATATTTGGCCTCAAAAGAGTTATAACTGTAAAGTAAACCTTGGTCCTTGTGTGGTTCATAACTAGAAATATATGTGTAATGTTACAGTGTATGTAAGGCAGTATCACCCACATTTCTCACTGCTTTACAGTTCCAACCTGTTTTACAAAGCAGTGAAACTTTACGTATGTTGTTTTATTGCTCATCAAAGTACCACTTTTAGAAGATTGTTCTTGAAGGGTTTTTTAATAGCACTAGAAAGACGGCTCCGCCATGCCACAGAAAGCTTTCCCCTGAGTTAAGTGTACATTTAATCAACATTATGGCAATTACAGCTCTTCTAGAAGTCCTTCACCCTCTGTTGTGTGGCAGGAACTTTGTCTAGGATAAAACTGTCATGAGTAGAGGTAATTTGAAATTCATCCTCCTTTTATTTATGTCAGGATAAGTTAGGATAAGGGGGAAAGATACCCATCTTTTTTTCTAATTGAAGGAGTTAGAATTGAAATCTATTCTGAATTTCAAAGATAACTTACTAAAATTTTCCCCACTTAAAAATGTTGTGACACTATTTCTGTCATTGCTTTTATACTGTTTTAATAATCTCATTGGACATAATGGTTGAGAAGTTGTCATGAGGCTTAATGCCAAACTGAAGTCCAAAGTTGATGATTCTGTCAAATGGTTTTATGCCCTTGATAGATTTTACATATGATTTTTTTTTCTCTAAAGCTGCTTAAAAAGAAAAGAGTATTATTGTCTTCGTATGTTTTCATGATGATCTTCACTTAGTAGTTTCTGCCCTCTTTAATGCAGTTCTAAACCCATTGTTGGGAGAGTGAAATTCTCTTTCAACAGTTGTCATGAAAACCCAGAATATCCACAAATGCACCCTGGTTTGGCTTCCCAGATATCCATCCGGGAGCACTGCTTTTCATGCCTTAGGAAAACCTATTTGAAGAATTCAAATATACAAATTAAGGTATTCTTTCACTTATTTCAGATAACGATACTTTTAGGTCATTAATATTGACCTAGGAGGAAAGCTGGCTCAGCCCTCCGAGTGATGAGTCGTGTTGGCGTGAAAGCTAACATAACCTTAATCCAAAATCATGGGTCCCTACCAGTGGAGGTAACAGTTCCTCTGAACTCTACTTGAAGCTTGTCAAATTCGAAATCATTGGTTTAGTCCTGGAGTGATTATGCCAAATATGAATTTTATCAAGAGGATGGTGTCAAAGAAAATGATCCAAATTACTTAGTAATTTAAACTTTCTTTAAATTACTAAAGAAACTGTGAAATTTTGGCTTGCCAGTAGGAAAAAAAGAACTTTAGGAAAGATATGGCAGTAGTTTTTCTTTATTGAAGAGCTATTTGCCATATAAAGAACAGTAGATGGGTTATGTATGCATCACAAGAGAGTGGAACAAGAAGTATACATTATCTTGGAAAATAGTTTTTATTCTGAACTAAAAGTTTGACAAGTCGAATTAAAACAGAATATAGCAGTGAGGGAGTATATTCCCATCCCTGGTTTAAGTGCGTGAAAGCGTGCTTGGTGTTTTGGGGATAGGAAACATGCCTCTTAAAATCCCATGGACCCAGCCTTCAAGAAGTTTAGAGTTCAATAATGAAAATAACCATTTTCATAGCTCTAATAAAAGTAGAAAATGCTTTGATTAGATTATACTGATAAAGCCCTGTGGCAGGAAAGAAAGATAACTCTGAGTGGGTAAACATCTACCCCTCTCTCTTAGAGCCTAATTTGGGGGGCATGCACTAGGTTTGCTTGGGAGAAACTATAGAGAACTGAACTAGGAAAGGAAAGACTTGAGGTTTAAATTGTACCACTGGGACTGGGGCATGTTACCTAATCTCTGGGCCTCTGTTTCCTCATCTAGTAAAAAAAATTATAGTATCTGTCATGATTCAATAATAGAACAGTTAGGATCCATCTGGATAATGTTTTGTGAAGATTTTAAAAATTCAAAAAGGCTGTGCAAATATTAAGGATTGCTGTGACTTACAATTTCATTTATCTTGCTTTTACTATGTTTAGGCAAAGTAAATGCTAAACTTCTTTTGACTTTTAGTAATATCCTTATAGAGACTAAGTTGTATTTCAAGATAAGAATGCCTGAATAATATGCTGTTTATAAGTCTTTGCATCCCTGGTAGTATTAAAGAAAGACAATTTTTGGATAAATAGTGTGATCCTATAATAATCTGTTGTAAAGGAAAACTTTTGAAGTGATAACCTTTATGCAATACTTACACACACACACACACACACACACACACACACAGATTGCTTATTAGTAGAGATTTTTTTGTCATTGATTTTTAACATTGGAAAAATACAGAGACTGGTGTCTTTGGAAATGCCATGGAGAGATGTCAACAGGATAATACAGAAAAAAAATGCTATTACATATAACTCTGCAGTTACATGGTTAGTATTTAATATTAGGCAAAGAAGTTGAAAAAAAACCCAACTTAATAAAAAAATTAGCTGGATATAACAATAGCAGAAGTAGTTTATTAAAGCATACTCTCTAGGCCTGCCATAGCTCTTTCTCTCTCTCTCTCTCTAATTTAGTGGTTCTCAACCTTGGCTGCGTAGTAGAATTACTGGGGCAGCTTTAAAATCCTGGTGGCCAGGCTGCACTCCTATCCAATTACTTTAGAATCTCTGGAGGTGAGAAGAAGTTATCAGTATTTTTTAAAGCTTCCCTGGCAATTCCAACATGAACTAAGTGAGATCCACTTCACCATATCTATCTGTAGTACCATATTGGATTAACAATGAGAATGTTATTTTTTGACTCCTTCTTTGTTTCCTTCCCCCCTATTTAATCTTACCAAATTCTGCAGATTCTCCTTTAGCTGTATTGGTTTGACCCTTACCATCCCCAGTAATGCTAACCTAGCCAAGGACATTATAGCTTAATATCTGGTTTTCTTTTTCCAGTCCCTCCTAAATGGCATTACCAGACACTTTTAAAGGACAGTCTTTCAAACAACAATTTTGTCATTTCATGTAAGAATTTATACTGCTTTGGCATCCTGGAATTCAGTATCCTTTATAACCTAACTACTTTAAAAAGAGATCTCTTGATTGCTTGTATTTTTTATTGCAATTCTTTACAGTTGGGAGGAAACTGAGGGCTGAGGGGATGAGTTGTTTTAAAATGATTTCCCCTGTAATCCTGAGATTCTGTTGCAGAGCTTGGGACAGGCACTGGGTAAGCAGAAGGGAGGGGGCGGGTACTGAACAAGAGGCATATTTGGGCTCTCTTTTTCCCTAACCCCTTTTTCTTACTTCAGCCAGAGTGGGTCCATTCTGGTTCCTTAACATATTTAAGTTGTACTTAAGATTTAATTAGAACCAAACACAGTTTCACTGTTAAAAGGCAGGGGGACAACAACTTTCAAAACCATTGGTGACTAATCGTCACATTTAATGAGGAAGGAAACTAAAGCTCAGGACGAGGTTAAGTGACTCATCCAAAGTCATATAGCTGAAATTTGCCCTTCGTCCCTGCTAGAATGATCTCTTCATTCTCTCTGAAACATAGGAAGAAATGTCATGCTAGCTCTTGACATAGGTCCTTATACATACACGTGTTTGGCAAATATTTGCTGAATGAACTCTTGAATGAATGCTGTTTTGTACTTTTCTGTTTCTGCTCACATTGTTACTGAAAGAACACCTTTTCTTCTGCTTCTCTTTTTTTAAATTTTCCTTTTCCCCTATAAAAGCAGTCCTTCAAGGCATATTTCATTCTACTTATAACTCAATCTTTCCCTATACCCATGACTGTAATGGTAATTTACTGGATTATATTTTAGCCCTTTTTCATACCGTCTTGTTCTTAAGTTGTTTTCTAGATGTGTATCTTCTCCATAACAGAATTGTATGTCTGTGCCTTGAAGTACAGAGCCTTGGCACATACACCTTTTATATCTCTTTCAGCATAGACAAAGCCTAATACGTGCTTATTGAGTTAGATTACTGGATTACCCTGAAGCTATAGCCTAGTTTCTATCCACCTGCTAATAGTAATTAAAACATACTAGAATCAAATATCCCAAAATATGAAGTTTGTACTTTTCCTTAGTATAAAACACCCTTTTGTTTAGGAATTAAACAAATGGAAGGAATTTTGATGTCCACAAAATGCGTTTCTCATTAAAATACACTCACATTCTTTTCATTTTGACTTTTTTTTTTTTAAGCAAAAGATTGCAACAGGAAAAGAAAGTAGATTAAATAATTTGTTGCCTGCCAGAGTTTTTTTCCTGAGGTCTCTGAGTTCTTGTAGTCTCAGTCACTTAGCATACAGGCCCCTAAAAGCAAGGCCAAACTGCAGCTTCATGGGAAAAACTCTTGGGCAATGTCCAGTCCTATGTGAGCCAACTCACAGTTGCCTTCCTTGTTCAAAGCCACATTTCCTGGCTGGTTCAGTTGGAATTTTCTTTTGAAGAAAATAGTGTTCCTGGATTGGTTTCAGGCCCTTTTCTTCACAGCAGTCATCCTAGCATTCTCCACGGAGTTGTTCATAATCCAGAAGAAAAAGTGATTCGGCCATGTTTCCCAAAGAAGTATTTAAATGCTTGTGTCCCTTAAAAGCTTATACTTTATCTTCTCACTAAATGTTCATCTTCTTCCTTAGAAGAACACTCTAATCTATACACTAAGATACCACGGCAAGCAGTTCAAGTATTTATAATTTTTGGCATTATTTGCTTTAATATAGTATAATTTTCATTCATTCACAGACATTTCATGCACTAGTCCGTTCAACAACTATGTATTACCTTTAGAAAAGCAAAAATAAATAAATAAACAAAACTACTTTAAGAAAATGGACTTAAGAGTTAGACTTATATTTGAGCTCTTAAAACAATTGATTTTTGAACAGAGGCAAGTAACTTAACATGTTTGGCTCTCAATTTCATAATGTGTAAAGTCATCATAATAATAGCACTACTGCTTAAGGCCAAAGTGAGGAATATATAATTCCTATAAATACTTTAACATAGTGCCTGGCACATGGTATGTATTCAACTATTATATTATGTTTATGACCTGTTCTGTGTTAAGCAGCCTGCTAAGGATACCAGAATTGATAAGGCATCTTTCTTGCTGCTAAGGGGCTCAAAGTCTAGTGGAGGAGTCATCTAGATAGGTGTGCTTTTACTACACAATATAACAAGTACCAAAACAGAGTTACATACAATGAGCTGTGGGAGGCAGAAGAGGGTGCATCCAACTCTGGGTAGGGGAAAGTTGGAGAAAGCACAGAGGGGTTATAGTTCACCTGAATTTTGAAGAACATGTACGCAGTTGCTAAGTGATAGGGTGTAGGTGAAAATGAGAATGAGCAGCATGTGCGAAGGCATGGAAGCACAAAAGAGAATGCCGTAATCTAAGAACAGGTCAGTTTACATGCTTGTGGTGTGAGGGAGTGATGAGAGATGAGATTGGGTTTGTGGTAGGTAGCATCAGCCTTCTCCCTCGACTGTTCTCCCAGGACTTGCTACTGCTAAATATTTGAAACTAGCCCAGAAAAGGAGTCCAGAGGTAGTTAGCTGCACTGCAGAATTGAGGCATTGTGTTTGGTGTGTGGCACCATTACCACAAGTGGAAAGTGTAGATAGCCAGAACCTCAAAAGAGGGTGGGTTTTATAAAAGATAGCCTGGAAAGACTGGGCGGAAGGTCATAAGAAGTTAGATGTAGTGATGTATGTGAAGGAGACTCTTACATCTTAATTTTGGAGATACCTTACACATTTTAATACCTACTCTCACTACTGCCTTATTTTTATGCCTAAGAGTCCGTACTGGGTCTCAAAGGTCAGGCCTTTTAGAAAGGTTCTCTTGCAGCTTTAAGAACTAATTATCTTTGGGTAAACTTGCTGTTGATGAAATTAAGAGGCCGTGCAACGTAATGGAATTATTCCACACTTTATACCTTAGACTTAGGATACCTAGGATCTGGAATTGACTCTTCTGCCGACAAACTTTGTGAATTTTCTAAGTATTGGGCCTCATATTTCTCCTGTACCAGACAGTGTAAAAGTTAATTCTAGTTCTTAAGTTGTATAATTCAAAGTTTCTAAAATATAAGTTGTTAAAAACAATGATGACAGAACAACAAAATGATACCCATTCTGCAGCTTGATGGTTCACAGCCTTCCTGAGACAGGCTTAGAGTGCAAGAGTCAACAAATATATGAAAGCCACCCCTCCTTCCTTCTATTGCAATATATACTCCCTCGGTCATGTATATGTTATGAGATACTGTATTTATATATTTTATTGCATAAATATTTTAAACATAAATTCCTTTTTGTATTAAAATCTATGGAATATCCATGTTGAACATCCTCTAAACTGGGATAGGAGTGCATATCTTGGATAAGTCATTAGCTAAGGTCTCTCAAAAAGGTGATCAGAGTATTGATCCAATATATTTCAAGTTAACATATGAGTTTGACAGCATAAATAAAATTGGGTGTTTTTTTTTTTCAACAAGTTTAATCATAGACCTGATATTTGTCTTCAAAATGCAAACTGAAATAATCTTCAGATTTCCTGATAACTAATACAAAGTAACATTTATTACTTTAAATGTTTAAGTAATTTATTATTTAAAATGTTCTTGGGCACATAATTTATGTTTACTTTAAATGTTTTATAGGGCTGAGAGGAATGGCATAGATTAGTATAAAGCAATGTTTCTCAGACTAGGCTGCACAGACTTTTGTCCATATGTGTATTCCTGGGATCCATGAAAATTTACTTATATTTTTTATTTTAACGATTAAAATAAAAAAGTTTTTATAAGAATAAAGAAAAATAAACATAAACATAGCACAAATTTTTAATCAAAAATATTTTTATAGAGGAAACTTAATTTTTTAAGCCAGTATTTCCCCAACTGGGCACTAGGTCTGTAACTCATGATAGTTTCAAAATAATTTTTCCTTTGAATATGAGTTTATATGTTAAACAAGTTTAAGAAACTTATGTAATGACTATAAACCAACAAACAAAAAAGGACACATTGATATGTGCTCTCTTCAGCATGATTTTTATCTACAAATTCAGACTTAGGTCTTCTCTTGTCTTGAATGGCAGTTTCATTGCAATCTGGTATAAATTTCTACTATCCATTCCAATGCATTCAATGACAAATAGTGAAGTCGCTGTGATCTTGTGGACCATTCCCATTGTTACCCTTTCATTTCCTATGAAACATTTCACCTCTCCAACTTCCCTAGGTGTATGCTTTTCAGGACAAGATTTTGCCACAATTGAGAAGTTTGGCAAAAGGAAACTTTAGTGAATATTTTTACATACTTTTAAATTCCGATCCTGTGAAGAAAATGAAGGCAAGATCTAGGTTTCCTTTTGGATGAAGACTCAAACAAACATGGAGATGATATTAATGTAATACAATTAAAAGAAGATGAAAAAAGATGTCCGTTTCTTTGAAAGTGGAGGTGGAAATTCAAGGTGTCATATAAGGTTTGTTGTATTACAAAGTGCCCTGCAGAATTCAAAGTATTAGTCAAGAGTATTGCTCTGGTGATTGTATTCATACTCCCTTCAGAATATAAGGGATGGAACTTTTCTTTTTAAGTAAAAAATAGTTCTGCAAGACCATAACTTTAAACAACACTTAAATGAAACTTAGAAATATTAGTTGATGTTTCCAGGGCAGGATCCCTGGGGAAAAGGGCAAGGTTCTTGTAGGAGGTAATCTGTGAACTACACTTAAATTGGGGGTTATAATTGTAAATAGTTTAATCCCTTTAGGTAGATTTTCCAACAGCATCAGATAGTCTCACCTTAAACATTTTATATTCATGTGTACCCTTGCTATTTGTTACTGACTCTAAAACAATAATTTGTGGATATATATGAATACTTACATATGCATATTTCCTATCTATCTTGCCCCGCTTAGGATTTCTGACTTAGTTGATCTTGGGTAAGGCTTTATAAGTTGCATTTCTAATAAGTTCCCCTGTGATGGTGTTGCTAATGGTCTGAGGGGCTACACTTAGGGAATCACTGGTATAAGAATTTATAGATTTCTAAGTGGTTAGGTCCACCATGCTTATGTGTGTGATGTCCTATTGTTCCTACTCTATGAAAACCTTATCTCAGACCTTAGAGAATAAGAACAAATGTGAACATACTCTCTTAGTTCAATCAGAGCAGGCAGAAACAAGGTATATTGAAGAAGTAAGATGAGAAAATTGGGGTTTATCTAGGTCCTATTATATCCATTTCTAATAATATTACCCCAGTTCTTTTGGACCAATAAGAAGAGACTATGTTAACCCCAAGGCAGCATGAAAAAATTCATTGCCTTGCTTTTATATACTTTTCTAAGATTTAATCTAAGAACACTTATGTAAATAAAAGACTTTAAGGTGAACATATATTATAGGTATCCTACAGGGTCATGTTCAGAAGCTGGTATAGATTCATCAAGAGTAGTGGATTTCAACCAAAGGTTCAAGTTACTCATCTCTCTTCCATGAGCTAACTGTACTTCTCAGAAAGCCATTTAACGCATTCCCCATTTGCCCTGAGAATATTTGCTGGCAGCGCTTGTGGCTGCAGAGTTTATTCTGGGATAACTCGCAGATTACAGTCCTAACCTTACCCCCAAAGTTTGCCATGAAATATATCTCTTTTATTATTATTTTTGCATCACTCTAGTATATTGATAGTCTTTGGAAGCATCATTCTATTTATAGCATTCTGTTTTTAGTAGTGGTATTTCTGTTTATAAAAAATAGTAATCTTCGATCACTGAAAATGTCAAATTCTAGAAAATGTAGCATTCCTAAATGGGATGTTAAATTAACACTGGCAGTGAGCTGCACTTTTGTTTTCTAAATGAGAAAAAGGTTAAATACTCAGTGCTTCCGCTTTTCTATCTATATCTGTATATTATCTCTCTCTATAGATATATATAGAGAGATATTATACAGATATAGATATATATCTATATATCGATGTATAGATATAAGAAAAAGATCACAGTCCTCTTAATTTTTGTCAGCAATGTATAGAACAACCACACATGCAATGGTCATTTAACTCTTTGGAAAAAGAAGGCACTAAAGAAATCTAAAGAGCTGTATTATATAATTTTCAGAAATTTAGTTTCCTATAGAATTCATCGATCCTATCTCAGAGTTTGTTTATATTAAAAAATTAAATTTTCTTCAATTTTAGTGTATATTTTTGCCAGAGCCCCCAAATCATTTCAGTTTTGTAAAGTTAAACAATTGCCTACATCCCTCTAATTTTAGGTTAAAGATGCCATTTTAATTTTAGTGTCTCATTTGCCAGGCAAGGATACATTGTAAAGAAATTCACTGAGCAATTGTTGAGGAAGAAAAGTCTGGTTTTCTAGTACTAGAAAGCATAGGAATGACAGTTATTCTAATTAATAAGTGAAAACTAGCATTTTGGATAGGGTGTAATGAGCTCGTAGAGCTGTATATGACTGTTTAAAACAGGTCCCATTGTAGTAACCTGTATTGTGTTTTGAAATCTCCTAGGTAAGTCCTGCTGTGTATGGAAAACTTTATAAGTTTCTAGCCCCTTTTCCAAAGCTGATTAAATCCTTATGAAGTTCTGGACCTAACTAACCCTCTCAAGGGTCCCTATCGGTGTGGTCTAAAGTTGGGTGGGGATCTGGGGTGGCAGGGAACAGTACCCACACTAGACATACTTAGTGTCTCTTTTTAAAGAGAGTTAATACGATTGGCAGTACAAGACTGAAAACAGCTTTGGAACAGAATTATTCTTATCCAGATTTCTCCCCATTTAAACTCTGCAGGAATATCACCAATAGCATTTCTCGAATTCTAGAAATAATGGAAAAGTTAGGAAATGGGGCATCAGTAGTAAATCTCTATATTAGAAAAGTTCAATTCATTTGTGGAGGGGGGGGGATGGCTATGAAAAAACAATACCCTCAGCTGGTATAAAACATTAAGTATGAAAAGCTCCTCCTTCCCACATGCCTGCAAGAGGTAGTATATTTGACTCACTAAAACTAAATTCATCAATCTTTGTAGTACACTTCCATTTACGTATATAGAATGATTTAAGGGAGGCAGGAAATGAGAGATAAGTGAGAAAATCACAGTTCCAGTTGGGTGCTTAATGACTGCTTTCATCCATTCATTCCATACAATATCAAGTACCTCCTATGCGCCAGACAATAATAATGAGGATGTTATTAATAATATATTAATATATTAAATGTTAGGTATGTAGCAAACACTATTTGATTACATTACGCATAGTACTTCATTTCATTGCCCAACACTTTATAAGAAAGATACTATTATTATCTCCATTTTAATAGGTGAAGAAACAGGCTCAGATATGGTGAAATAACTTTTTCATGGTCATCCACCAAGTAATTAATTGCTAGAGCTAGGAACTTGTGCTCCAAGCCAAGTCTATCAGACTCCAGTTACTATCTGCTGTGCTTATATTGCCACTACACTACACTATGCAGGGTCATGAAAATACAATGAAGAACAAAACAGACACTGTCCCTGCCCCAGAAAGCATATAATTTTAACCTGTCTGAGCTTCTGTTTCCTCTTTGCAGGCTGGAATAAGTTATAACATAGCGTGGCTTTGTTATAGGATCTTTCATAAATCCCAGGCAATTAAATGAAAGCTTTAATGAAACTAGTCCATGAAATTGGCAGAGTAATTTTTGAACATCTCTTTGGGAAATACGTGGTAATCTTGGAGAGTTCACTGAACTTGAGTACATGTACTGAAATACTGGGGTAAAGCACCATCTAGGATAAGAAGAAGACAGAAAAATGAATTATGTTTATATTCTTGGCTTAAAAATTCTTCTTGTTCAGAGGAGAATCAGCTGTCAGATTTCAACTTATACAGCAAACAGTAGAAATGAAGTATCTTTGTATTGCTGTTGCCTCTTGGGAACTCTGTCTCACAACAAGTATGGTTCCATTTGAAGAAATCCTTAAGAATCCTGCCCCATCCCAAGGTAGATGTTTATTTACACTTTGCAGATCTAGTACCATGGCTCCACATTCAGAGCACATTAATTCTAGCACTGCCCACCTGCATCTCTTCTGAGGGACTTCGTTTTGTTTTGAATAATCTTTATCATATAACCTGCTTAGTTCCTGTCCTCACACACATAGTTATATTTTATAACCAGTTGTGTACTGGTATTAAAAATACAGCAGTAATATAAAATGTAACTTTGTGGTACCCCATTGTATTTCACTATATCTTTCCTCTTCGGTAAGATACAGAGATTGTAGTTAAAGAAATTAAGGTAGAATAAATCTCATACCCAAAGATATGGATAAGTAAGAGAGGATAAACTAGCTTATAAAACAATTTACAGTTTCCCTAAAATGTGGAGTTGGTGCAAAGAAGATACTGAAGAGTCTATATCCCAAATGTATAATTATTTAACTCTATGAACAGCGGTAGAGTTTAGACTCAACTGTAAACATCACCATTGCTCTTTTTTGCTGTCGTCATTGTCTTTGTTGTTTTGTTATGCTGGCTGGCAGAAGCATGGAAACAAAACAATGACTACAGCACTTTGTTTTTCACATAGAGTTTTTGCCCTTGAATTTCCATGAGGTCATATATGGGTGCTTCCTCAATCTGTCAGTTTCCAAATATTTGTGAAGCACCTGTTGTGTGTAGGACACTATACTAAATCCTTTTAGGAGCTTACAGTCTAATTAGAAGAGAAAGAATATGTACTTGAAAGTATAACTAAGGCATAAAGCCTTTCTCACAGACACTTAATAAAGGCACTTCATCCTATAAACATGCGCCCCAAGCTCATCCTTTAGTGTCTTAGATTTCTGAAGGTTATCATAGAACCATAAGATATGCAGATCAAGGATTCTCCTTTAACAAATCCAATCAAGTAGAATTAAAAAAAAAAAAACTTGCTACATTAGAACCATTGAAATAATTTCAGTTATCTCATTGTCAAATAACATTAATGCTACATTATGATTGAAGAATGAAGAAGAAAAAGAGAAAGAGAGATAGCTTTGACCTGGGAACTAACACAATAGATCTTAAGAAACTTCAAAGTAAAACAATTATCTCAGCAACAAAGATGATTTGGCATCCCTTTGTGAGCCATTTATGACATGTGTGTAATACTTTGACATTAATTTAGAAACTGGCATTTCTAGAGTCTTGCCACATTGCCAGGATATTTCTGCCTCAATAATATATTGATTATATTATTGTAATGAGTTGGCCAATGACTCACAGAATTATGGGGAAATTAAACTGAATTTATCTGAGGGAAGGAGTAATTGAACACAGTTATGAATGTAAAATCAGGAATATACTGCATGTTTTCATATCCTTGTCATGTTAACACTCACCTATTTGTATCTTTTTATCAGCCTGTGCTTTTTAATGTGAATCAGAAGCTGTGAGTAATTCTTCGATGTTATATAGTACTTACCACAGTGGTGCTTAAAATATTGTAAAACTCCTCAGTTATTAAAAAAAAACATAAAGAACTTAGATAAGTGAAATTTTGATTCTGGGTTACTTTCTTGAAAATACTCATGGGTGCTCAGTTTTTAAAATCACATGACCAATTTTGGAAGTTTTCAGTTGCTATACACTGACCCATCATAGACAAGTAAGAGGTAGGTAACTGTATAAATGACGGTAAATCTATCAATCTGTTCTGAAATCAAGAGGCAAACAACAGGGCAGTTTGTCAGGAGGTATAACCATGTACAGCTCTGAGTTCAGAATGTAAGTATCTCCCACACTAAATGCTTATTTGGGATTTTTTTTTTATGGTCATAAGTTCCATTTCTGCATATTTTGTTTGTTGTTAACCTACAGCATGTAACACCTCTGATAGCATTGCCCTGTATCTTACATGAAGCCTCCAACATGCATGATCAATCTCAGCCCCCTTAAATGGTTAGTATGCTATGAAGGTTGATTCTGAAGTTTTGTCTTTTTTTTTTTTTTTTTGCAGTCTCCTATTCATAACCACCCCTCTCACCCCCCTACACACACACCTGTGCTACACATGGAATGTTTGCCAATTGCTACAGTGCAGAAAAATGGATGATGGCAGTTAACAGAGTTTACATGCCACGCCTTCAGCACTCACAGACAGTGGGCACATTGCATCTCCAGGCAATCCCAAGCTGGTTTAGTATCTTGTAAAATACTGTTTGCCAAGTCAAGCCAGCTGGATAGTTAATGTGAGTCATCATATTATATAGTAGTTCCTATTCTAGTCTGATCTTGATGTTATGCTGGTGAAGTATTATTGATGAACTAATCATACTCCTAAAATAAACCAATATCATTCTTTAAAAATAAGGCTCTCCAGAAATAAATAGAACTACAGAGGACAGTCTTGTCATAAAGGCCAAGTCTTTTCTCCTTGCCAAATGTTTCACTGTATTGTGCATATATAACAGCTGACCTTTTTTAGTGTATTTTGAGGAAGGGTTTAAGTTGCTGAAAATGCTTCATTCATAAAAGATAAACATACATGGTGGCATCATTATACTAAATATCTACCAGTAGCTCCAATGAGATAGTTTTTTATGCAATTAAAACGCTTGTTTTTATGGGGTTTGTTTTTGTTTTGTTTTGCTTTCTTATAAATGATCAAGACCCATTTTTAAAAGCCTTCTTACTCTATTATTCTAACAGTTACCAGCCACGTTGTGTGCTATAGTATTAACACTGCATCATTTTAATATTTGACATAATGGTTTGCGGCAGCTAAAATTTAAAAAGGATCACATTTATTTTAAGATAATTATAAAATTATTGTGGTGCACCCAAGCAGATCGTTTTAGTTTTGCTAAAACTGGGCTTTTCTGGCTATCAGAATCACCTTTATGCACATCTTTTTCTATTTAATAAAATAACATAAGTCTTGTGGTAGTCATTCATGTTTTTACTTAGATATTTCATTAATGTACAAAATGTTTGCACACACTTTGCTCTCTATAAAAGTATGTATTACTACTTCGTTCAACAGTAGTAGATTATGAGTGGAAATTTAAGTTAGCTTCTTCTATTAAATTATACATGTCCATGTTGTAAGAATAAGCAGTTTTAATCATAGGAGTCCTCAGTAATTAGAAGAGAATGAGGAACATTTTCGTCACTAGGGAAATAAA
Source organism: Eonycteris spelaea (assembly GCA_003508835.1). Classification (NCBI taxonomy): domain Eukaryota; kingdom Metazoa; phylum Chordata; class Mammalia; order Chiroptera; family Pteropodidae; genus Eonycteris; species Eonycteris spelaea. The sequence goes on along the minus strand of PUFA01000024.1, from coordinate 1,940,139 downwards.
GGCTAAGACGTTGACGTGCATTAGTTTTATTTCTTTGGGAGTTTGCTCAGCAGATATGACTTGTGAAATCTCTGTCAATCTCTTTGGAAGAAAGCCAGAAGAATAACTTGAGATGTAGAATTTGTAAAAGGAAATAGTCTTATTTCCTTCTGTTTTGCTATGACTGACAGTTTAATTGTAGAGTGTGCCATTCCATTTTATCTTCAATCTATAAATTTAAAAGTAGACTTTCTTTCTAATCCATAAATATATTACGACAATTAGAGTTTTGTTCATACAATAATATCTGTGAAGTTAAATACATTGCTATTATTTCTTGATTTCTAAAAGCTAAAGTGTATGTTTAGTTATTATTAGATATATGGGTTTTATAAGAGAATGTACCCCTAAATGTGAGAAAAATGGCAATTATATCTTGAGTGATTTCTGACCAACTATTTTTTCAGTTTAGAAAATATAGATAAATAAAAGGAGTGATTAAATTGTTTAGTCTCATAGGATAAGTGTCTTTCCTTTAAATATGTGATGGGGGTTATATTATGTATTCCTTTTTTTTTGGTGGTTGTTAATTATGCTGCTAGGAAATTCTTCCTGAAATTGATCTAAAACCTAATTACCCATTTTAAGCTTTGCTTTAACCAGAGATAGAGAAAAATATTTTTTATTATTGTATGATAATATATTTTCATGATTTCTTATAAAGAACTGGGATTTAGCTCTAAAAAGGCTTCACACCCTATCTCTACTCTTAAAATGTTCATCTAGCTAACCAGTGTCCTTGAATGTTGTTAATTGAATGCTTTATCTTGATCTTTTAACAGAGTTCAATAAAGTTGACAACTGCTTCCTTCTTCATATACTTTCTTCTCATGATTGACCATGATATCCTAGTTTTGCTCCTGGCTTAGTAATATAACCTTCTCGTTCTTTTTTATTGTTTTTTTCGTGGCTCTTTTTCTTCTACATAATCTCCCTAGGTGATTTCATCCAGCCCCCTAATGTCTTTAAATACCATTTTCTTTTTTTTTTTGTATGTGTGTTTGGGGCGGCGGGGGCGGGAAGCTGATGACCCTTAAGTCTTTCTGGTCACAATGCTCTCTAAAACACCAAATTCCTGTATCTAGCTGCTTACTTGACACCTCTGCTTAGATGTCAAGTAGGCATCTACAAATTGAAGGGTCTAAATGGATAACTTGTAATTTTGTTCCTCCAAACGTGCAACTCTCCTAATTAGTAGAGAATATAGCACTACTAATTATTTGGTTGATAAAACCAAAATCTTCCGAGCTGTCCTAGATTACTTTCTTTCCCTCAATTTGAGCTGCTGCTAATCCACCGGGAGAATAACTGTTCTCTTGACAAAGCAAATGAGATAGTTCTTGTCACTCAGGTATTTGAAAGAACTTTTCCTGATCCTGTGAACCAGTGTTGACATCTAATGGTTTTCCATTATATCAGTTTAGTTCACTAAATAACTTTTATCTCTATCAGATATTCTTTTGTTGACTTTATGGAATTTTTTTATGTCTTCAATTCTGCGAGACATTTAGTAAGATAGTTACTGAGTGAATGTTCATTCATCCATAGTTATAAACACATACTGAGGACCTTTCAAATTCTAGGCACTGTGCTAAGGAGATAGCAGTGATAAAGATGCAATTCTTGCTCTCAAGTTTCATAGTTTAGTGAGAGAGGAAGCCATACAAATAAATAATTACATTACATTGTGAAGAATGCAACAGTGCAAGCCTATCCAAACTATAGAAGCAGTTTAGAACAGGATGTGATTAACTATAAAGGGCAGTGTGGAGCTGGAGTGATCTCAGTGGAGGGATGATTTACTGGAGTTTTAAAAGATGAATGTGATTTTTCAAGTAAACAATGGGAAAGGAATAGGGGTGTCCAGACTGAGATGCTAACATATTCCAAGGCACAGTGGTATGTAGTACCTGTGAAATATCTGCAAGCATTTGTTCTTGCTGAAGCACGGGATGTGCATGGAGAATGGAGGATACTAAGCTAGAAAGAGAGGCCACGGACAGAAAGGGCCAGGTTTTCCATGCTGGGAAGCTTAGACTTCATCCTGTGGGTAGGTAAACTAATGAATTTTGACATTTTTAAGCAGGTAAGAGGTAATATTTACATTTTAATTTTAAAAGATTTTTTTTTTTTAAGCAATAGTATGGAAAAGGGCTTTACAAGCAAGGAGACCATTTAGGACAGAGTTAAGACAAAGGCCTGTTGCAAACATGTTGGTGATGAAGAAAATAATATAGAAATGGAGAAAGAAGTCAGAGGTAAATTTGGTTATATTGGTAGTCTGTGTGAATGCAAAATGGTCCAGAGTGGGAATGCAGGAGAAGGGGTGACATCAGTGTTTCTGTCTTCAGATACTAGGTGTCTGGAGTGATACTAAGCAAACACCCACATACACACACACACACACACACACACACACACACACACACACACACACACACACATATACACACACACACATACATACGCACGCACCTACATAGGTACGTATACATATTCGTGTGTGTGTGTGTGTGTGTGTGTGTGTGTGTGTGTGTGGAGAGAGAGAAAGAGACGCGTGTGTGTCATTGTGTTTGGGACTTTATTTTTAAAATGAGTTTAGTTTTAGACTTCTCTAGTTGGAGAATTTATGGGAAATCCACTGCAGTTTAAAAAAAAAATCAGAATTTGTATCAAATCCCAAGATTTGGTCCTAATTTTGTCACTAGCTGACTGTATGATTGTGGCATTCCTCTGCATTTTTGTTTTCTCATTTCTATCATCCTGATACCAGGGTGATATTTCCGAAGAAAGTTATATTGATACTTTAAACCTTTCCTACTTGATCCTATATTCCAGGTATTAAGTCATTATTCATGCATTCAAAGAATAACAGAATTCTAGAAGGGAGATAATTTACACAAACCAATTACCTGTCTTTCCCACCTATGGTATCAGTTGAGAAAACAGAGGTTCAAAGAGTGTGGTTTGTTGAAAGTAATGTAGTATGTTTGTGTTGGAAGAAGCATTGGAACCTAGAACTCCTGCCTCCAAGAGCACCATATTGACCAACATCTCAATGTAATGAACCACATTAACCCCAGTTCTGAATCTCCCGTGGTCCTCAAAACCCATGTAACTTTGGGCACTTGGGGCATCAGCTCCTTCTTTGTTGATTCATTCCATCAGTGCATAACTGTTGGGGATAGGGGTATGCTGAGGAAGCATAATCCTGAGGAAGTGTGAATTAGTGAAGCTCTTGGTGATAGATACTTCTGGTAACTTGGGGTTTGCTTAGGAGAGACCTGCCCTTATTCCTTCCTGCGTTCATATTCTTTCTCCTAAACTCAAGCTTCAAAATCAGACCCAGATACAGTAATGTGCAAATGTAAAGGAAGAGGGTCAACTTCAGTTCTGACATATATTTGTACCTCCTAGGGTTTTAAACAAACAAAATGAGTGTTCGTTGCTGATTCATGTTTTGCTTTTGGTCCCTATATCCCTTTCTGCTACCATCATGTGACATGTACCATGGTGGCTTTCATCATATAATGCATTCTGGGTTCTCCTAAATCCTAAAGCACTTTATAAAAATAAAACCAAAGGTCTCATTTTTCTGATGAAGAGAGCAAGGCATAGAGAGGTTTTACAAAGTGATACAACAAATAAAGGAGGAAAAAGAATCCAGGATCATTTTTTTTCACTTTCCATTAAATGATACTCTCTCTTATGCTTTTCTGTTGTCAAAAGCCCTCTCTACATTCTGTATTGTTAGGTCATCATCTCCTATAGTTTGCACAATACGATGTATTATGGATTGCTCACAAAGCAGCAGATATGAATTCTTTATAATGGATTTATTCTTTTCAATTTTTTGTCATCTTCAGGCTTAATAGAAATAGTTCAGCATGTTATATTGTATGATCTGTTCCTAAATAGATAAAAGATTTCTGTGTTTTGAAGGAAACATTTATATTGGTTAATTTGCTGCATTGCCTGCAGGAATGTTAGTCTGTAGGAGGAAAACAACTGTTTCCTGACAAGATTTTTTAAAACTCTGCCAGAAACTTTTATTTTTAACAGTGAAATAAAGAGAGGAGTAATCCATAAACAATTAAAGATGGTATCATTCGAGAATGTTTACCATCTCTCAGACAGAACATCTAAAACTGTGAGCCACAAAGGTGTCTTTCCTTACATGAAGAAAGGCTCTTTCTCAATTTCCTTCCCAGCTCGTAAGCCACGACACTATGGATGGAATGAGCATGCAAATGTGAGCATAGATATTTTCTCCCTGGCAATAAAGTTTCCTGCCTGCTCTTTGTAGAGCCAGCGGTCTAACTATAATAGAAAGAGAATGTGTACTTTCCTTTAAGAAATTAAAGCCACTGTCCACAATGTGCAAAAGACTGTGAAATTGAAAGTGTGTCCCTGGAGTGGCTAAAAAATAAATAAATAAATAAGTGGCAACTCAAAAACAGACTACTGGCAAATAATCAATTATCTTTGTAGTTCTATACAAAACTACAGTTCATTTTGCCAGCCTGTTGGGGAAACAGTGCCCACACAGGAGGCAATCAGCTTAGACTAGGAGTTGTTTTCAGTTTCCTTCCAGGGAGCCTTCTTATAAACATCATCAGGCTGTCATACTGGTGTGACGCAGTTTTAGAGCTCGTGTAATTGGTTTGCTGAACTAACTACGAAATAGCAAACCGATTCAAAAAGAAGAAGTCTGTTGCCTGATTCATTTTTGTGGTAATGGTGTTGACTCACATAGCTTAATTTTTAAACCTGGGGTAATAGTTAAACTTTCCTAAAGATTAAAGACAGGTTAAATAGTTTTACTGGGGTAGCACTATTTTATAAACTCGAGTTGAATCGCTTTGGCCTACAGATAGATTTAGAGCTGGTTTAAGCAGAGGAAAACAGGAAAAGGAATGGTGTTTTACTACTGGCTGTTCATATAGGAAAATAAATAGAAATTTAGATTGTTTTGGAAAGAGATCTATGATTCATAAATGGGGGAGGATGTGCTAATGGCTGGCTGGCTGGCTGAGATTTTGTCTCAGTAAGATTTTAAGTGAACCATAAAGTATATATATTAGAGTTTAATAAACAGTAAATGTTTCTGATAACTTTCTAGAAGTGTAGGCTCATGAAAATATACAAAAGTATTCAACATCTCTGTAACTGAAGGTGAGTATCATAGATGAAAGAGCTTTAGAACTCAGCTGAAGGAGAGACAAAAGGAAGGATTATAGCAAAAAGATCTTCAATTCTCACTGCCCTTATTTTCTTTTTAAAATAGGGAGAAAATTGCCATCTTCAAAATTGTACCAGATTTTAAGTCCCCTTAATATAAAGTACAGTGGATACATTCCTTTAGTTAATAAGACCCACTCCCCTCCTCCAGGTAGCCACTCCTGATTACACTTAGCCCACTGCCTACCATGCCCAGATACGCATGCACATGCCATAATTACACCCGCTTACAGATGTGGACAAAGATGCTAATTGCTCAAAGATAGACAACTAAAAAATGGCCATACTGTGGTTTATCACATCATGGTTAGTCATTAAAATAGCTTTGTTACGACAAAGAAGTCACTTTGCATAAAGGAGAAAGTATAAACAATCTTTTTTTTTTTTTTTTACTGACTTTTGAAATTCTGAATAGTTTTTTAACAGTTTGCTAACTTACTTTCCCACAATGTATTTATTCTTCATCTGTTCTTCGGACAATCTTTAATAAAATATTTGTAAGTATTTAAAACATACTTATGGTTTAAAAAAGAAGTAGAAATCGAAACAGTACAAAGGAGTATACAGTGAATATGTGTCTGTATTCTTCCCTGCCCCATGGTATCTCACTTTGGGGGTTCCCATGTTCCCAGTATTTTAGGTTTTCTTCCTAAATTAAAGATTCTTTGTATATACAAATATTTACGTACATACTCCCCTCCCCAACCACTTTTCTGATTTACATAGATGGTACTCCATAATACTCTCCGTTTTTCTTATTGCTCTTTTTCACTCCAGCTCTTAGTAAAATCTCAGTCGGGTCTGACTAGTCCACCTAAGATGAAATTACTTGCTGTGTTGCAGTATGTGAGGCTTCATGAAATTATGTCTTGACTTAGCTCTTTCTCAACTTGTAAAAGATAGAATATTCTCTCTTTGTATCTCACAGGCATTATTAATTGATATGTTGTCAGCACTTCCATAAATATTTCTATGCTATAGTGATTTTTCTTATTGAAATGTATACTGCGACAATTCAGCACATTTCTCTACCTATTAGATCAGATACCATCAGTGAGAAGAGAGTGAAGCAACTCTTACTAGGTGCATCAATTCTTTCATGTCTAAATTACATTATGTTTCATTGAATACTATTATGAAAGTTTGGAATATTATAGCACTATAGAACCATTTAGGCCACCCAGAGGCTTTGAAAGACTGATAAATCTCTACAGAGAATGTTGACTCTTTAAAAAATAAGATCAAAACCACGACCAGTTATTTTTCACTTAATCCTTAGTATAACAATATTCTGACTCCTTTGTTGGTAATTTTCTTGCTCATTAATACATCAACAGTTGCACTTATGAGTTCTGAAGCTTATTTTCCATCTTGGGGGTTTTGATAACATGACTGAAATTGGGATTTTGTATTATGCAAGTTGTTAAGACACACCAAGAGATTCAGCGACAATTTCTACTAATTTAGGATGAGAAAAAAAATTAGATTTGATTTTTGCTACCCAACAGATGATAAAAATCTAATTGTCATTGTAAGAAATGTTTTTTAAAACCCTTTTCTTTTTACTTCCCTAGAAACCAGCTGATTTCTTCCCCTCATAAAGTGACCAAAATATTTCAGCCACTTGAGATGCTCTTCTGGTACTAACCCAAGAAATGAGTTTTTATTATAATATACTTCGGGTTTAATTCAGCATCTGGGGATAGCTGAGGTGTGTTCCTTCACTCCTTGAAGGCTCTGTTTGCCCATGAGTTTCTAGATCATATCTTCCAATTCAGAAGAGCAGCTAATTAGGTTTTGCACATGGAAACACATTTGGTGATACATTTAAAAAATGTGTGGGGTATATACGGGAATAGAATTTCCTAAAAACGTAAGCTAGCAATTGGGGATAATATTACTCCTCTCAAATTATTGAACAAATGATAGCTATGATAGCTTTGGAATGATAGCATTCCAAATTCTTCAAGGCGCTCTAACCAGAAACATTTCCTCTTAGTTTGTTCTGTTCCGATTTTCATCATCTTGTTTCTCAGTTTGTTTCCTAAAAGCTAATTTGGGGTTTTGAACAGATCTGTTGAACTTATTTGTCATGCTTTGTTTAGATTTTTTGTGTGTGTAATTACCATAGAATTTCTGAGTATTTAATAAGGAAAGAGAAATTGATGAACCCAGAGTTAGGTACATGTGTGGGCAGAGGCGCTGTAGTTGTTTCGACTCCTTCCTGGCTGTGAAAGCATGTGTTGGGCACAGAATGTTGTGTGAATGTTCAAGAACACTCACAGCATAATACAGTTTAGGTCTGAAACAGCTGATGTATCTTGTAAGAGTTGGTTCACTCTCTTCTCACTGGTGGCATATAAAGACAGGTGAGAGAGAGAAAGGGAGATGTTTCCCAAGAATGACTTTTAACATCCTCAGCCTGCCCATGTGCCCTGAGGACACACCTTTGGATCGCCACAGTCTGCGTCCTAGCATTCAGTCCTCCTATAAGAGGCAAACATCCCCTAAATGGCCTTGTGGGATGCCTAGGGAGTTTGTCTACTTTTTAAGGAATGGGCTCCCTGAGAGATCTCAGGAATAGCGCGTCTCCAGACAAATTATTCTTCCCAAGAAAGAGAGTACCAGGATCTTTTATTTATTTATTTTTTTAAGGCCCTGATAATGGTTTTCTAGTCCTCCTTCTCTCTTTACCTTTAGTAGGTCCTACAGCTCATTGCCTCTCAGGGAACCCATGGAATAAACAAATAGTATTGTTATTCCGAGCTTGTAAGTTCATATTAAACCGGAAAATGAGCTCTAACTATAGTTTTCGCTTCATTCTTAAGCTTCCAAATCACAAAATTACCATATATATCTAAAATTTACATAATCTCAAGTTGAATATATTGTATACTGTACCTTCTATTACATATTTATGAAAATCTTTATTTTCTACATTATTTGGCATAGCTTACTAAAAATATGTAATAGGTTCTACCTCCCTCTTGCCACCATCATCCAGCTAAGTGAAAGAACTCAGTGCTGGTTACATATAAGCTTCTCTTAATTACACTAGTCTTTTCCTTTGTCTTAAGTGACTACTGTAGAATTCCTCTTGAATTTTCAGCTTCACTTCGACAACAAACACACATGAACACACACACACAGACTTAACACCCCTCTGTCTGATATCCTGGTCCTTGACATACTCTAACATTATGCAAGGATATGCCTCTCCTGGCACATTCTATGCATTTTATGGCAAAATGTTTCATTGGAATTATCATTGTATATGTTCCCAGGCTATTCGTTTACAGTTACAGAACCTGCTATATCATCTGTACTAATTAAATTTGAGATTGAGAATTCCTAAAGTAGAGTTTAATGATGGCTTCAAATGTAGCTAAGTAAAAATCAGTTGGATTAGTAGGACGGTGGTCCTGATGTCAAAATAGTATTAGATTTAATATTTGTATTGGAAATATTATTTCTTTTTTGGAAATTTCTCTCCCTTCGTTATTATAAGGAATGAAAACATTTTTATTTCCTCCTAGAGTGAAATCCAGTAAAGCCAGATTCTTTGGGTGGACAAAAGAAAAGTACAGGTTTCTTATTGTTTGCTTTCAATCAATTGGACTTTTAAATATGGCCTTCTTTCTGTTTTACATTTACAGTATATACCTGCTTATCTGTATACCTTCAGATCAATAAAAGAGTGGATATTTAAAAGTACCTGCAGTAGCCAACAGCTGGAATGATGCCAGGCATCTCTACATTTTAAATTCTTCCTGGGCTCTAAAGGGAGATGAGGCCAACTTTCCTTTTGACTCAGCAGGCAGGTTTTACTATGATAAGAGTATTGCTATTTTAAAAAGCAGCTCTTGACAATCCAACTCCAGAAAGCATTCCCACCCTGTGAAATAGTACAAAGGCGCCTGCTTCCTTATTGATGAAACAGTGGAAAATAATACCCGTTAGAAGTGATTTTAATCATTTGGTAGCTTGGCTTCTGACTCCTCAGTAGATGTCTAATCCAAACTCTCATGTCAGATCTAGTGTCCCAGTTTCTCTGATTGGGCAGGTGGAGGCAGTCTCACCTTCTCAGGCGTGACACATACCGGAAGTGTGACTTGATCTCTTCTAGGAGAGGGGCCTGACTTGGTTGGTTCCATCGAGGGGCTGGATTAGTTCCAAGCGCAAGTTTAGTCTTCCCTTTTCTGCTTTTATGCTATTTTTCTCACTATTTCATGATAACCATAAAAGTTTCACTTCTAATATAGTTCTGATTTAGGGTGACATCACAATGCTTGCATTAAAGCTTCTGGATATTTAGAACTCTAGATATCCAATAAGCAGTATAAGGTGATCTTTCATTAGCATCAGGGAAAATTTTATGCAGCTCCAAAATCTCTAAATATCTCTAAGTCAGCAACAAGGGAGTGACACTAATCAATCAATCAATTAATTAATTAATAATATACAGATATATTTTGTACATGAGTAATCTTGATGAGATATCATCTTTTGTAGCTAACACTAGTTATGTATCTGATTATTTGCAAAAGGAAAACTATAACTATGTATTCTGAATCTGAATCATTTGATTTGAAACAGTATTCTTAGCCCTCATCTAATTTGACATTGTTGAAAGAGTTGTTATAAGAGGTGTTGAGAAAGCAATGAAGGTCTCCTTAGTTCAGGTCACTTATTCCAGAATATTAATAGGACCTGAAATGTCTCCACTACCTGGAGTGTTTAGGCACTATCTTTGCAAATGTAGATCTGTGTGTGTGTGTGTGTGTGTGTGTGTGTGTGTGTGTGTGTGTGCGCACGCGCACACGCATGCACATAGTATATGTTTCATTAAAGGAGTTATTATAAATATTAGAGCTTAAACCACATATTTCTTCTGAGAAACCAAGCTACATCATACATGTGGAAGAGAGAGAATGTAAGCCTCAAGAGTTTTGAACATACACTGATTTTCCAATACGGCATATCAAAATGGATTCATCAGTCATGAATTATAAAAATGTGATTGCATTTTCAGTGAGGAATAGTGACAAGAGCTGGTGTAGAAATTGATAGTGAAGGCTAAGAACATGGAAGGGATGTGGTATATATACATATAGTTTCCAAAGTGTGTATATCACATTTCCAGTGTCAACTGAAAACCTATCATGGGCTGTAAAACTATTAGCCATCAATTTCTGGTACGCCTCTTACCATATTATCTAATACTTGTGGTCTTCTCTCCAGTATTGAATTATAAACTTTTAAAGTTATCTCTGGAACTTGGCAAAGGTTGATGCTTAATAGATATGAAGTTTGTTAAATGTTTAGGAGCTGTTTGGGCTATCAACTGTATCCAAGTCATGGTCTGTCAAGTGTTAACTGCTACAGGTTGAGAGAAGATCATGGCCTGAGATACCGTATTTTCTAGTTGAAATCAGTTCTTAGAGAAGAATAAAAAGTCTCTTGAATATTTCCTGTGTATGTGTGTATGTGTGTGTAAATATGTGCACGTATTTTTAACATAGTATGTTTTAGCATAAAATCGTATGATAACAGAGGTGGTAAATGCATATTAGAAGTCTCTGGTTCAACTTCTCATCTCAGGCTGGAATGCCATCTATAATTTATCAGTCTCCTGCCAGAACTCTTCTCCTTTGTGAATTAATAAAATATCCCCACTTGTATTTTTTCTTCACATTTTTAGGTAAAATGATTAAATATGAGAGCCTGTGAAAAATAAATAGGCCTAGAGACTAACATATAACAGAGATTTCTTCTCTGGATTTTCCCCTAACTGTTTGCAAAACAATCCTAATCCATTTCATGCTGATCTACTCGGAACTTAAATACAACATTGAGTTATACTTTAATTCATATTACTAATATTGAAAGTGGATCAAAGTCCCAATACCCTAAAGAAATAGTTATCTAGAGTCCAGCATTGGTGCTCTTGAGGATAAGCAAAATTCTGATTAAGTATATCACCATCTTCATCAATAACATATCTTTCGCAGCCCAACTAGTGCTCAGTACTGTGCTAAAATTCAAGCCAAATAACATGAAGTTCTTGTCTATGAACAATTATAATTTAAAAGGCACTTTTGATCATTCCAAAATACTCTCCCTTTAAATACAAATGATTATACAGTGTATTGAATATTACACATTATTTTGTCCAGGATTCAGTGATATAATTTCCATGATAGTTCTAGAAATGGAATGAAATCAATGATAGAAGGTGAGAATAAAAACAACAGTTAATGAAATTACATGGAAAAACTCTTTCTTTTTCACCTTTCTCCCAATCTTCAAGATGATTAAGACTCTCACCTCTTCAAAATGAGACCTGTGGACACTGTAGCTTTCAGATTCTCTTTATATACATATTATTAGCACTTGGCTTCACTTTAGCAAGACATATGTAACTTAAGTCCACATCCATAAAATGTTTAGATAACATTAGACATAGACCTTAGAAATATCTTGTCGCCTTTGTTATTTTCAAAACAAACAAAGAAAAGTAAAAAAAAAAATCTGTAAAAATATTCCTAAATAGTAAAAAAACAAACAAACAAACAAAACAAAACCTGAAATGTAAATTTCTATTGCACAAAACCTATTGTTCCTTTGGCACTGACTTCCATCTTATAGAGATTCATCGGTGAGGAGAGGAGTTGCTTGGAACAGACTAAGATCGCATAAATATTTTAAAATCATGTGCTTAAAATAGGTAACTCCTGATATAAAACATTAGCAATGATATTTTAAAATATTAATACTAATGCTTTAAGGTAATCAATAAAACACAAAATAAACAACTCAAAATTTGGTTTTGGAAAAATTGATATTGTTGTTGTCACACGATTGTATCCATAACAGAAGCAGCAGTATATGAAGCTTTAACTAAAGCAAAATATTGCCTTCAATTTTATATTCAAAATTTAGGTCTAAGGCACAATGAATTAGTATTTCTGCTGCTATAGTAATTGGTTAATTCCTACATGCACTGTTCAGTGTATGTTTTACTAAAAATCACTCATTTCCTCCAACTTCTAATTTTTTAACCTATAAAACAGGAATGATAACTAGAATTGAGTTTGTCTTGGAACCAGCAAAAGTACTCAGAAAATAAAAAGTAATTTTGAGAAATGATATATTATAAGGTTATAAAGTTCAAAGGGCATTTGAAAACCTGAGAGTGGGAGTGGGAATAATTCATACTTCTTTAACACCAGGAAAAGTACATGAACTTCTTTAGTAGAACATATGCTAACTAACCAAAGCAAAAATTTGAACTTTATAAATATTTAAATTGATATGTTATTGCTTAAGTGTGAATGAATATATTGCTCATAGTAATTTCAAAGTAGGCAGTTTATCAATTTATCTAATTTTTGATGATATGTTAATACAATGTAGAAAAATTTATCCCTAATTACTTATTTTCTAGTATTTCTTAACATTGCCATTTGGTAAGTGTGTGTGTGTGTGTGTGTGTGTGTGTGTGCATGCACATACATGTGCGCATGTGCATTTGTTAATGGGTCTTTTCTTGTCAACTTCCTCTTTTGTGGAATTCTCTTCTTTGAATTGCCTGACACTAAGTGATATAAATTTTTAAATATAGGCAGAAAAGCTGTTATTTTTTTATTTAGCTTTTACCATGTAATGGAATTTGTGACAAGATTATTTGCTAGTGTTATTTTATGTCTTGATTAGTGTTCTTTGTGAAGGACCCCAAGATATGTGTACAAAAGGTGCAATATGAGATGTGAATGGAGGGGCAAATGACCTTCATTCAAATATAGCCAAGTAGTCATTATGAAAGTTTTCAGCAATTTGAACTGCCTAACTGGAAGTATGACAACAGTAATTGCAGATGTCCTTTAAGGATAGCTATACACATTTCAATCAGTGACTACCCTAAGCTCACTTTGAAAGGAGCAATTATTACTAGGTATAAATTTGGTTGAATTAAGTCCTTTAAAATTGGCATTTTAGAAACTTCTTGGGCAACCATAGGCTACTGAATGTCTTAATGCTAACAATAGCTTGGTCTAGTATTATACTTCATAAATATATTTGCCTACAGTGTAATGACTCACTATCAAAAGTCTTTTATTTCCTAAATAGAATGAACTGAGCTTAAAGGCACTGCCAGTATCATAGCTGTTTGAGTCATACAGTGGCCACTGGAAGAGTATTAACATGTAAACTTTCTTAGGAAAGGTTAGCTCTGTTTTGAGAGCATTACATTTTTAAATGTATATAGAACATAAAATCTGGCAAAATATTTAAAGTCCTCTTGCCAGACAACCTCATAGTTCTGTCATCCCTCATCAAACACAATGCAGCTCCCCAAATCACTTACTTTCAAAAATACTTGAATAGTAGAACTTTTTGTTTTCAAACTAAGTCAAACCCAGAACCTCAACTATAAAATGGATAAAAGCAATGAAAAAATAGTTTTACATTATTAGCATTTTCCAGAAAATACTTAATTTCAATATCTGTAAAACATCTTTTGTTGGATCGGTGCAAAGCCCCTGCATTCCCAACTGAGCCCAATATGAAAATCACCAGACTGCCCACAGGGCTTTAGAGCAGAAATTATTCCTTTAGTTCCTGTCACAGTGTTACAAGGAATTCAGTAGCTAACTAAAAACTTCCTCATCTAGAATTTACTTATTCAGTTACCCCAAATGTCAAACTTTATGTTAGAAGGCACATGCACTTTGTTTACAGGAAAGCCTGCACGGTCTTTCTTAGAAGCCATCTTCTCTTTTCACAAAGATCATGTAATCTTTGGTTGTCCAGTTTTCTGTGTCTATTAAAGACAGGAGACAGCCTAACATTGAGAGAAACAGAAAATATATAAAAATCAGAAAGAGAAACATCATATATATTATATATAGCATTTGGAGATCATTTTAATATAGAATCAGTAATCCTACATGTCTCCAAGTGCATATTATATTACAGCACATTGCAATTGCAATATAGGTATCAGTAACAATGATGAATAGTCATTAAAACAGGTTAAATAATGGTACATGTTTCATTTAAAAGTATAGATATGCTCAGGAATGGTTTTCATGACAAATAATTAAATGTTAAGCTTCTCTCATGGTGGGAGGAAACTAGAGAAAGGCTGGAGAGTGTGGTTCATGGGAGGCCATTTTGGAAACTAGTTACCACAGTATTTTTTTCTAATTTTTTGTCCCTGACTTGTCCCCATGATTTAGTGTTGTACTTTAACAGCCTAGGAGAGTCTTCTTTATAATTCTGCTTTAATTTGGAAGCAGTTTAATAGATATCAACATATAAGATGATTGGCTTTGGTCTAGCTTTAAAACAGTTTGCTCCAATGTTGATAAATATAGCAGCCCATTAAGAATATACTTGAATTAAATGCCACATATTTTTATTTATGAATTTTTTTAAAAGCCCACCAGTTGGGCATTATCGTTATAGAGACCCACACTAAAAATGGCTGGAGCAAAAAGAATGGGGAAATATCTTGCAGTTAAATTCAAAACAAAACTATTTAGGGTGTGGGAACATTAAAGATTAAGCACCATTGATTTCTAAATAAAGTTATTAATTTGTCCAGATTATTCAGGTAGTTGTTTTTGATGTGCAAAAAAATGTACATATGTCGTTAGTCCTTCCACAAACATAAAGCAGTGCCTCTGAGTGAGGAGCCTCTGAGAATTAGATTGGACCCGCTTTCTAGAAATGCACATATGCTCTACATTTTGCATACAACATCAAAGGTTTACAAATACAGTAAAATGCTTCCATGTATCCCAGGTTAAGAACCCAATGTTGTAGAAGTCATTAAATTCCTAATGACCAAAAAAATATATATATGTTTCTCTTGATATTTGATTTCTCAACATAGGATCTAGCAGAAAAGTGAGTCTTTTACCCATTTAGATAATAGCTATTACTTCAGTGCTATTAAGAAGATTCCACTTGTTCTAGTCTAATCATCCTATTCTGAGGTAAGAGTGGGGGTGAAGTTAGGGGCCAGAAACAGAAGAACAACAATCAAAAATAAAATTAAAGGGTTGTACTTAATTCAGTTCTGCTTTCGATAATTTGGAGACTTCCCTGAGGTTTGTAGAAGGAGCAGGGGGATTTAGATTTCAACACTGGGTTTGAGGTGCAGTTTTTTGACATGGGTAAATCATTTAAGCCCTCGCTGTCTCTTTTGCTTGCTTCTTCTTGAGTATGCATGTGTGCATGTGTGTATGTGTATGCATGTGTGTATGTATCTGTGTGCATCTTTGCCACTTTTCTTTAGCTCTTGCACTTAACACACTTATCACACTTTCTTATCTACTATTGTCTGTCTCTCAGGCTCCCACATTCTTTATGTCTCTTAGACTCTCTACATGCCTGTCTTCTACTTTGTTTCTCTTTTAACATATCTACATATACAAGTACATATGTATATATCTGAAACAAAAATATTTTTGTGTACCTTACAGAAAACTGGTGACAAATAAGATGATTCATATGTTTTCGAAGTATTTTATAACTTTCACAGTGCAAATTTATATATATGTACTTGTTCTTATGAGATTTATTATTGAAAAACAATCAGATTATAGTGGAAAAACACGAACTGGAAGTCAGGAAATAGGTTCTAGTCCTGCTCTTATCACTGACTTGCTGTGCAATCTGAGGCCAGGCTATGAACCTCTGAGAGTCTCTGTTTCTTCAGGAATGGCAAGCAAGGGTTACACTAGGTGAGTGCTGGAGCCCTTTTCAAACTGTTTTTCTTTCTATTTCTGTTTTTCTTTCTTAGGTTTCCCCCATCTTTGTCAGATTAAGATATGATTCTTGGATGCTTTGATGCCAGTAGATTATGTATGTCTAATTAATTGCACAGATGAACCCTCCTTGCCTCTACAGCTGGTCTCAAGGGACTGTAATCTGACAGAACTAGATACCCCACATTGTTTTTTTCACAGCCAACAGAATAACAGCTTTAAAAAGCATTTACAGATTACATTCCTCTGGGGGCAAACTTTCCTGATGTTCGTACTTAGTTTTAATTGTGGAAGATTGGACTTCTCTGTTAACTAATGTATTTGATATATTGAATTCATCCAAAACAGAGGGGGCCTTTGTTCCAGCACTTTGGCAAATTGGCTTATGCCTTTTTGTAACCTTTAGTGCTTTTTGTTGTTAAATTCTTCTTGCTAGGTTGGTGTTGTCTGGGATGCCTGTATATATACCAAAAGGGAACCGGGCTCCTGTAATTGTGGCAATGTTTACTTCTTCCCATCAGTGTATCTGCTCTCTTTTCTAAAGTAATCACTATAATTACACTTCTTCAATGAGTTGTGTTCTATTGTGTCACCAGGCCTATCTGCTAAACATCACTGTGTTTTTCTTATCTGAGTGTTCTCAAATGGGGAAAGTGAGATGTGTTGGCAAGCCAACTTCAATCAAATTAATGTGAGATCAATGTATTGTCAACAGAGATGGTGGCAGTCTCTTTTTTATCCTGTTCCAATAGAATGGTACTTAAACTGACCTAATGTTTATAATGAAATATTTATTTGGTCAAGAGGTACATATATATGCTAATCCTTAAAGAACAGTAATAATGTTTATTTTGTTATACTTTCACTTTATTATCATTTCATTGACACACTACAGCTATATTTTTATAAATGAGATAAAATGTTCAGATTTATCACTGTAAAATTTGGACATACCAGGACTCCTATGGCTTAAAAGTTAAGATGTTGGTTATGAACACCTCATAGTTGTTGTTGTTGTTGTTTTTTAGCTTATTATCAGTGTATTTTCAGTGAAATGCATAAATTCGCAAGACATTTCAGAGTCTGTTATAAGAGTTTAAGACATGGCAACAATGACTTGTAACATTAAAATACACATTGCAGTGAATTTAGTTTTCATAATAACAAGGGGATGCAGTAGAACAAAGGCATTTCTTTATATAGTAGTCCTATATTAAGTTAGTCCTATAATATGGTTGAAGATATTTGAGCAGATTCATTCATTCAGCTTATGCTGCTCTTGATTCGATGGTGCAATAAAATTTCAATAACCAGAAAAGGAAACTTTTCATCTATTTAGCAAAAGCCATATATTATAAATTACGTGTTTATTTTAATACTCTTATGAACAGAAGTAATGAAAAATAATAATTTCCATCCTTAATTTGTACTGGATATTGCTACATGGCAGTGATCAATTTAAATATGCAAAATACCATCCATGCTCTGAATTTACTGATGACTTATTCTTACAATTAGAAGTTTAGAGGATCGACACACATGTATAAGGAATTTTTGTTCCCCTACTTTACAGAAATTGGAGAATGACTGACCTGGACATACACCTTCTTTTAAGTAGCTGTTGAACATTGGGCCCTATTACTTATGTCTTTTGGGTATATGTAACTGTAACTCAGACTTCCTATTACTTGCAAACAGTGAGCAAGCTGAGCTAGAGAAAATCTTAATCCTTTATGCAAGATACTTAATAGATCATTCTGTGGACTCGCCAGCAAATATAACCACTGTATTTTAAATACTTCTATAAGAAGATATTCCCAACCTACTTACAGCGGGGCTCTTGGAAGACAAATCATTCTTAACTCATAGACTGATGACATCACAGTAACAGTATTTTCTTTTTAAAACAATACCTGAAGTTAAGCATAAAGTGCAGAAATGCCTTTTTGAATTCTTAAATGAAATACACACATCACATTTGGATGAAGGAAAAAAAACCCAGCATCATGCTTCCCTTTTTAGTAATGGTCAGTTATTCTCTATAAATCACTGTGGAGTTACACCAAGACATTACATTCACATTATCTATTAGATTTTTTTTTAATCCAATAAGCACATAGCAAACAGAGAAAAACAATATTTTTATTCTAAAATGATTTTAAATAATTTTCCCTCCAAAGCAAAGACTATCTTAATCAGTTTTGTATCACAAGACATTTTCATAAAGTTATAGATCATCAGAGATAAGAGTAACCAGGGAGATTAACTAATGATTAACTAATGATTCCTTTTAATAACTATATTAATAAATTTAGGTTGCTTCCGGTTTACTTCCAATTTCAAAGGTTGTTGTACCATGTATAGTGACTAGTATTGTAATAACAGATGGATTCTTTGGCCCACTCATTTACTTCCTTGTATAATTAGTTACAACTGTTTTCTCTAAGTTGGAATTATTCTCAGATGTTAATTTGCTTTTAGAACCTTTACTCAAGTTTCATTATTTAAAGTAGACTCATCAGAGGAGAATAGTTAAGAAACACTTAGAGGCTCTGTTTTCTTGTAACTACAACCAGCTTTACCTCAAGAACCATTATTTCTGGAGAATGAGCATGTGTCATTTCCCAGGGATGAACAAGAAGGACCTGCCTCCATACGTGCTGGGATGTGAGAATAAGGTAGGGGATGCAGCAGGTCAGTGTCGGGGATCCAGAGGACTCTGCTTATCATGGCTAAGCCTAGTATCACCTTGGGAGTGAGAATGTGGTAGGAGAGGTACAGAATCCTACCCAGGAAGCAATTCCCATCTACCCATCTAATTTACTATGCTGCTTCCACCAGCTCCACTTCATTTAGCATATCTTGGCACTGTGAGTTTACTTTTTATTGTTAATATATCTTCCTTTGCATACTACTGCCTAGTATTCAAAATAGAGAGTTTTTTTTCCCCCATTCAGCTCACATATAAAGTGGTCTGGTTACTAATACTAGGGTCCTTTTTGAATGGGAAACCAAACTCATTTTCTACCACTATTACACCACAGTCCTCATGATCTAAGAACACTTACTTTCTTTCTCTGAACATACCATATCCTTCCAAACCTGCAAAGCCTTTAAATATAGTGTTCCATCCATCTAGCATGCTACTTTGCCATCCTACATGACTCGGATTATTTATTCATGCCATCTACAATTAATGAGAACCTACCATGCACCAAGAGCTGTGCTAGCTAGTTCTTGGTGATATAAAGACGAATTATATTAAGTATATGCCTTTCAGAACTTAGAGTTCTGGTAGATCTATAACTGGCTCTAGCACACATTCTTAGATGTTCTTTCCTCTTAGTACCCACACTGTTTTATATGTCCTAGCTAGGTTTTCTTAGATATGCATATGTACACTCTCTTACGTCCCCATTTCTCTAGTTCCTAGAGTTTTCTTAGCATAACAGTTTAGAGATTTAAAGAAGGCCTTATGCGTAGCCTAAGCCAACTCTGTTTGTAGATAAGACAGCAAGTGATCAAAGAGCTAAGTGAACACAACTAATTAGTAGAGCTGAGACTAATTACTCAGACTTCTTTATTCCTAAATTTAGCATTGTTGCCACTATCCCACAGTGTTTACAAGTGTTTCTGGAAGGTTTTGGGAAACAGTGATTATTTCTGGTGGATCACTAGGGTGCGTGCTAGTCATTAGCATCAACCTAGCCTAACAGTGTGTGAAACTATACCATGATGACTGGAGAGTACATTTACGAATGGATACTTCACATACTGGGAGTCATAACAGCTATTCAAGTGATCTAAGCCAGAATGTTCTGTAGTGACAGAGAAAGAATATTTCATTCACCCAAAATGACAATCAAATGAGTCTATCAGATTAGGCTGGTATATAATTGTACCATAACAGATTAATAATGCAATTTTGACAGATAAGTGTCTTTTATTACTGAAATGCATCATAATGCATAAACATGAATTCTGTTAGAATCTTTGGAGCCTGGATCGTCTAAAATCCATGGGTTCTATAAACACTTGGACCTCAGACTTGACTACATTTTAAATGAAAAATGAATGATAAGCCCGTCCTCTTGTTACCAACACAGGTCATAATATAATTCTGCAGAGAGTATTTTGTAATAACTGAATCTAATTTATTTTTTAAGGGTACCACCCATGGGATTTACTGCCATTTTAATCCTTTTGCAATCCTATTTTCATTTTGTTCGTCAGATTTCCCACTCCTTTGCTTCTGAAGGACTATCTTTGAAATTATGATTATTTAATTTTCTGAAAAGGTGTAAGGCAGTCAGGATTGGATAATGGAAAGCTTCATAGACTGATGCAGGAGGTCTTGATTCTAATCCTGGTTCTGCTGCCACTGTGATTTAAGAACTCTAGGCATCAGCCCTCTCAGCTGTAAGATGAAGGGCAGAACTAATGGCTGCCAAAGTCTCTTCAAGCTATGTGATTCAGTTATATGAAACTGAGCTTTTGCTGTTAATTTTCCATTGATTTCTGAGATTCTCCTTTAAGAATCCCTGACTCTAAAATAAGTCAACTACAAAAATCAGGATGATTAAGTTACTGTAGTACTATTTTTAAATAACATTACACAGCACAAAGCTTTTCAAAATGAAGTTTGAGGGAAATCCACTTTCAGAAAGCTCTTAATTAACATGCATTATATAAGCAGGTACAACAGTCTATTCTCCACCATTATTAACATATACCATAGTTGGTAAACTTCATGGTGAATGCTCCTAACTTCAGAAAGCCCTCTGGGTAAAGCACTGCTTAGCAGGTTTAATGTGAAGAGTTGGTGTCATCCTAATCAGCTGCCTCTGACAGAGTAAACATGGTTCAGTCTGTGCTGTCCCTCTTTGGCTGGCTGTGGGTTTCCAGCCCACTGAGCACTTGATATCAAACAGTCTGTTAAGGGAAAAGAGAGAGACTCTTCGGGGATCCCTGGTATTTATCACTATTTAGGAGTCTTGAGGGTCAAAGGGCTAGGACGCATATATACCAGTTTTATCCTAAATATTTGATCAAGAACATTTTGAGAGATTTTCTTTTGTTTGTTTTTGTTTCTCTTTAGCATAACATACACTGCCATTCTGCTCAAGTATTTTTATTAACCCTATCTTTTGTGTAACTAAATATAGTTCAAAGACCTCACTTTAGAATCAAACCAGTTAAATTCTTTTTTTTCAAGTTAAGAGGTCTTGATTTACTGTGGAATTTCAAGATGGGAGATATTCCTCACTTAAGAAACTTCATTTCCAGAGAAATGAACCCAATTGCTTTTAAAGTACAGACTCTTAAATGTATTAAAGATATTTAAAGTCAGTTGTTACAAATTATTTCCTGAGCAGAAATATAAAATGAAAAAAAAATTAAAATCTAAATGTAGAAATATATGTGTAGACAACACACATACACACACACACACACACACACACACACAAGTATGGTGGCAGGGTGAGAGCATGTGCTGGTGAAAGAAAATGATGAATAACCAATGGCAGTTTTCATGATATTGATTAAAAATAGAATGAGTCTTCTGATTCTTGCATTCTTGTTCTTCAGTTCAATGTTGTGAAATTTTCCAGTTCAGTGTTTTTCTGTATCTGTTAACTTGATTAAACATTTTCTTTTCATAATTAACTTACTGTTTTATAATAATGTGCTAATCCTAAAGGGTGGGAATTTCCTCCAACAGCTTTTTAAAGGTGAATATAAAGGTGATATGGAACTTCTTGCAGGAATCACTTAACTATACACATTTACAAGTATGTGTACACATCTGTAGCTTCATATGATACAGTTTTTCAGCAGAGTAATAATTGTAGCACTAAGGATAGCACTTGGGTGATAACAATAGTAAGAAACACAGGTCAACCTAAGCTATTTAATAGATGAAATATTCATATATTCGTATATATACATGGATATATATATTTTTTACAAAAATTTAAAATATTGGAATGTCAGATCAACAGCAATAAAATAATTAAGTAAAGTACAAAAGGAATCCTAGTGGATTTTAGTCTCCCCCAAGAAATTTAGAGAACAAGTTTTATCAGCTGAACAATAATTGATTTTATACTTGAAAAGAATGCCTTTTATATTTGTTGTTATTGCTGTTGTTCATGGTGTAACTGCTTCCTATTTGGTTTCAACATATCTGTGCTCACTCCCTACCAAAGAGGGTAACCCAATGTCATGGCTCACTTAAAATATGTACATTGAAACACATTGTGTTGTTGAAAATGTATGAGGAGCTATATATAACCATGGTTTGAGTGGACCATCGGCCTCTAAGCACTGTAGGAAGTGATAATTATTGCAACCGGGTCTAAATTGTTTTTGGTATAAAAATCTGAGGAAACGTATATGTTTGCCATGTATAAACTATACTGTATGTAGAAGATTTATTGTCTTTAAATTAATCTGCACAATAGAGCCTGTAAGAATAGGTTGCAACATATGCATCGGGGAAGTGGTCCTGTTTAAAAAATTATAAACTTTCTTTGGCACCTGTCATGATAATACTGAAATGATGATGTAAAAGTGCTATTTTTTAAAAATGAAAAATTTAAATGTAAAAAAATGAGAATAAGCCAGTCATAAGAAATAATGCAAAATCATATTTTCGTGATATAGAGCAATTCCTAGCTAATCACGATCATAATTTTTTTTCAGGTCACGAGTATTGTAAAATAAAAGTATTTTATCTTCCACATGAATATGATTATTTCTTTTGTGACATAAATTCTATTTTGCTATTTTTAGTTAGAAGCAAAAACATTAATTTTAAATCAGGATCCATAAAAATTCTATACTTATTGTGAAAAATCAGTTTTGCTTACTGGAAGGGTATAATGCTGTTTAATATACTTTTCTCTTTGCAATTAAATTAGATGTTTCTTTTTAGGGGAGAAAAACTCATAAAGGAAACAGCCTTGGAGATGTAATATGCTCTAACATATTTAAATAATTAGACTTCTGCTCATTGAAATGTAATGCTCTAGGTTTGATAGTGATAAAAGCAGGAATATTAGTATGATTAGGAAATTATATCATGTCACAGCATAATTGATTGATTGATAGCTGAATGAAAACTAACCATAAAGCATGTGAAAATAAATGTGTTCTGCAGTTACTCAGGCAGAATTTTTGTATCTATTCCACTGCAAGATTAGTAACAGAAATGCTCATCTTCCAAACAAAATGGGATTGATATTTCCTCCTTTTGCCTGTGTCTCTGTATGCCCTCATTATAATACTGGCAGGGAAAATAATAAGAGAATTCAAAGTGCTTAGTGCTCACTTCAGTATTTAACTGTGCCTCAAGACCTGTCAGATGGACACATTACTAACTGACTCTATGAGCAATTAGTGTTTTGGAATTTACCTTTCAGAGTCTCAGGTTTTAAATGTACAGCCGCACTAACACAAGAGTTAATAATACTCTCTTACTTATCTCTTGAGAATTGAATTTCCCAAACATTTAAATTATCATTAATTTTTTAAAGCATTTTTTTTTTCTGCTTGTGTTCTTACTTTCTCATTCTCTGTCTTCATCTTTTAAAGATTCCTGCTCACATAAGTCTCTGGCTACACTCACACTAGCGTTGAAGGGCTTGGAGAATCGAGACCACTGCAGGATTCCCTGTTTCAAAGCTGAACCAATATTCACCATTGACATATCCATTCATCTGTGCAGGGTCATTGGAAATCCTCTCTCTCTAGTTTTTCCTTCCCTTCAGGGAGCAATGCTTAAAAGAGCAAACCCCTGGTGTGAAAAGATAGGAGAATTCTCAGCACGGCCAATGGTGCCAGGAATTGAATTAAAGTTGTCCATTTGCAGATGACTGTCTGTTGGAGCTCCCAGCACACGGAGGCACTGTGTTTTCTGTTGATGCTTTGTTTACCTGAAATTTTGTCAGTGGCACTTCAGTTTAATATTTTCTAATGGCAAAAGTCAAATCATGCCAAAAATAAGCCAGGAGTATAAAAATACTAAATATGTGTTTCTCTATAGAGTTCTAGTATTTTATTGGATTTCCAAGGCTTTTTCAAGGAAAATAAAAATTTTAAAGCTTTGCAAGAAAAGATTGTGCTCCACATTGTGGTAGGAAAAAAAAAGTTAAATTATTACTGAATTCAATCCTCTTCTGAGGAGTTTAAAACTAGTCATTTATTCTGCAATTGTTGACATTCCCAGATCTATTTTGGCATAAATCACGCTTTGGTATGACTGAACCTACAATTTTGTCTATCTTCACATGCATTATCTCTTCTAAGTGAGAGGCACCAAGAACACATGAGTTGCTATTAAATATTAGGTGCTAGAAGTCAGCGCTGAGGATGCTTTTTCCAGTTTGATTCCTTTGTTATCATAGGATATGTTACTGTGCTTTAATTTATTGGGCAGAGTTAAAAACTGTCAGACTTAGATTTATGAGAAAAGATTTGAAAACCCCAGGTAGAACATAACCTATTTAGGAGAAGAAAGTTGAAAATACATGGTCTCTTTCCAAGTCCCAGAGAACCAAGACATGTTTCAATAGCTGTCAGTTTTGAGTTTGTGATTGCTGCTGGTTGATTGTTTCTTCTTTCACTTTAATTTATGTTTTATTTGCAAAGGGTGAAGAGTGACTGGCACAAAGTAGGCCCTCAATAATCTTTATTGATAGGGCAACTAAATGATGCTTAATATTTCTCTTTTATTTATAATTAAGAATTCTTTATTTTGCTTTATTTTTTTTTAGTACCTGATTTTCGTGTAATCTGTGCTGTGCTTTACTTGGCAAATTCTATTTAATATTGTTGTAATTTTCCACAAGACACAAATTTTACATATATCCCTAGGTTTTCACGTGAGGAAAAAAAAGTGGGAAATACATTTAACCTGAACATCTATACCTATTCAAATGTCTACTGGGTGTGAAGTCATTATGCAGTGGCATGTTCATACCACTGTATCACCATTGGAAGGCAGGCACGAGTAGTTTGAGAAGTAGTGTTGTAGCAAACAGTTTAATCTAACTAAGTGACCTCACACAAAAGAGAAAATGTATAATACCAGTCAAGCTTGCAAAAACGGCAAGCTGTTTTTAAAGCAACCCAGAACTGATCTTAACATATCAACCACGATGAAGGGAAATGTGTCATCATACTAAGAGCAAGCTATACAACTGATTTTAGAAGTACCTACTACTCTCCTTAGATTTATTGAAAAACACTTAGAGTGTGACTTTTGTCAAAGATGGAAAAAAAAAAACTGTCTCCATTTATCTTTTTTTTTTTTTTTTTTTTAAAGCTACTCTAAGGAGAGGTTTCTAGTGATGCAGTTAGGCCATTCTTTCTCCTTCGTGATCTAGACCTTTTTTAGAAATGTCATATCTGGTTATCCTTAATATAAGCCATCAAAGTTATCATGATGCAACCTTACATTTTAAATATCAGTCTGTGCCCTCTAACCATTGGTAATCAAATATCGTTTAGACCAGTCATGGTATAAACTCTGTTAATAGGGTTTTACAAATAGAATGCAAATGATGTGACTTCAACTATAAGAAACTTAAACTCGTATTTACAATGCTTGTTTCAGATATTTGGTTACTCATACATAGTTTTTAAATATAATATTTAAATATATGGGTTAAGTAGTTTGTGGTGATCTCATTATATTATAGTCTTATTCAGTAGTACCCATAAAATATTCTTTCTAATGAAGTCTTGTTTTATTTTTTTATATTTTGAGAAGGCATTAAAGAATATTATACTTATCAAGAGCTTTAATACTAAACATACACATAGTAGGTACTAATAGAAAATACCTATTCTCATTTTATTTTAGCAAGTTACAGGTACTATTTAGGTAAATAGTGACAGCTCTCTGTTTCATAAAAATTTAGTAGGATAGGTTTTCTCACTAACTTGGCCTTCCCCCCCCCCCGCCCCGTTTTTATTGCGCATGTGCTCTGTGCAAAGTATAGTGGAAGGTACTGGAACAGAAAACAAATAAGACAGTCTTAGCCCAGTGAAAGAGTCTAACTCATAAATAAACAATGTTCATACAGGAAAGTGTCATAATTGACTGAATGATTCTTGCTTAGGAATTTACCATCTTCTTTTTAAGTTTCCAAAACATTTTTTTTTTCATGACTGTGTGTCACTGGTAATTAGACATTCTAATTACTAAATGAATTTTTTTTGCATGGAAGTGCCATATGGCACAGAATTAAGTACCATAATTGGCTGAATGATTCTTACTAGGAATTTACCATAGTAATGTGAAACATCTTCCTTTTAATTTTCCAAAACATTTTTTTTCATGACTATGTGTAACTGGTAATCAGATGTCATTCTAATCACTGAACACTATGTAATATAACAATCACCCATTTATCACATATATATATATATATTTTTTTTTTTTTTGGAAAAAAGTACACTATGGCATCACACTTATAAGTTCATAAAATGTTGATACACACACACACACACACACACGAAAATGATACATACTGAAAATAGAGGAAGAATATAGCTGGTGGCCTCAAGGACCTCACAGTCTAGTGGAAAAGCCATATAGATACAATGCAGTTGGCCCAGGAAGAGAAGGCTGGTGTGGAGCAGGGAAGGGTATTACAGGCAGAAAGAAGAGTATATGCAAAGATAGATGAAATAAGGAAGTCTGTCGTACTCCTTTAATGTTAGTAGTATGTACACCATGCCCCCAAACACTATAAGAACTGAAAATACAGAGAAATTTCAAAGCAAATATTCAGAGACAACTGATAAGTTTAAGTGAAAAAAGTGTTAATAGAGGTTATTGCTACATAATTGTAGACAATTGTTATTTTTTATTTATGTTTTCGTATTTTTTATATTTAAATAAGCAGGGAAACTTTTTTTTTAAGTTAAAAATATATACATACATACAAAATAAGAACTGGAAGGAAAAACATGTAGAAAAAGGGATGGACTGACCTAAAGCAATAGCATGGGAATGTAGAAAAGGAATTAGATGTTAGTGTCTGTAAAGATGAACTGAGGAGACTTAATCACTGATTGAACATAGGTTAAGAGAAGAAGAGCTAGAATACCTGAAGGATGATTAGTGAATTTTCTTTGCATATGTTGAGAACTTAACTCTAGGTGTCTGGAAAATTATTTTTAATAAAAGTAAATAGTAAGTTATTGGCAGGGCCAGAAAAGGAATTTAAGTATCTCAATCACGAATGAATAGGGGAAGGATCAGAGGGTATTTCATACTTTTGCTTCTGAAGCCTACTTACCTGTCATCTCCTCTCATTATTTTTCTTTAGTTCTGTACCCTGGAACATCAGGGAAACTCCTCTAGCAGTAATAGTTCCTGGAAGGTTACATGACATGCTAGTTGCTTTCCTTCTATCATCTCATTTAATCCTCAGGAGAGACTTTCAAGGAACTTATTATTATCCTCATTTCAAAGATGAGAAGTGCTAAGTAATTTGCCTACAGTCCAGTGACTAGTAACTGGAAATACAGGAATTCATACCTGTAACAATTCAAATGGATGCCCAAATATAGATGCACTGTGGTCAGAATATGACAATATGAACATTTTAATAGTTGACAGTTAAAGTCTGTCCTCCCACAGGTGCAAAGTGCCCGTGATGTGTACACTTCTAGACCCAAGGTGAGGCCAAGAGGCAGGTGGTTGAAGGTGGGGGGACAGTAAGGAATGGATGAAACATTCATCTATAGCATGCATGTTAAGCCCTTTATGCTGTGAAACAATAGCGAGAAGACAAGAGCCAGCCACAGGGCAGCCTCTTTCAGTCTGGAAAAGCTCTGGATGACCCAGGAGACAGAGAATTCTAAATTTGAACCCACCCTTCCAGGTGTTTATGAAGATATAATTGTTCAGTTAGAAAGAAAATTATTTAACATTTTTTGGTTCAGTTTATAACTTTTTTAAACACTTCAAATATTTAGACATATGGTATGTGTTAAGGCTTACATGAAACAAATCTTTCTATATAAAGACATAGGTAAATATATAGATATAAATTTATACTTATACCTACAAATGTAGATATAGTACCTACTTTGTGTTGATACTCTTATCACTGGACATATAGCTGTGAACAAGATAGACAAGGTCCCTGCCCTATTCTAAAGGTATAAATTCCTGGTCTCAAGGAGTATAGTCTAGTGGGTAGGTAATACAGATGAAAAAGGAAAATTAAATGCATGTAAAAATGCAGTGTGTACGGGGTGACATGGAAATGGTAGATAGGGAAGGCAGTGACATTTAGGAAGTCTTCCTAGATGAAGCTATAATAAAAATAAAAAGAATAAGAATTCTCAAACTATGATTAGGATATTTTAACCTAAAACAGATTATCTTAGGGAATCAAGTATCTTATTACTCAAACAAGAGCAATTTAACTTTCTAACTTCTAAATAAGATTGAAATGGATGAGAAATTTTGAAGGCAAAGTTTGCATCATCCATAACCAAATTAAATGTTTTTAATTATTAAAGCAATCTTCAATTAAGCCTGCTTTTCTAGGGTTGTTCTTTCTTGTCATATGCAGCGCTAATACTGTTGTCCACTATGGTTTGTCTGTGGTGGTTTTCGAATGGTAATGATGCTTTGCCTTGATCCTCCCACATTCTCTTTCACTCTGTTGCTCCTTGTGACCAGGGTTGCACCTGACTGGGATTAGGAGTATAGTCAAGAGACCATACAACAGGACATGGAATATGGGTCAACTGACTTGCTAACAGGAAAGTGGAAAGGATACTGACTCCTAAAGGTGTATTCAGGGAAACAAAATGGGATCCAGAGGTCACATATACTCTACCTGTAAAAGCACCTTCTCATTACATCTCAAAAGGTGTCCTTGTCTTTTCCCCTCGTATTTGTCTGACACATGCCTGCCCTTGATTCTCTATCTCCTTGATGACTATTCCATCAATTCCCACTCCTGCCCCATTTTACCCAGTGTTGTATGTTTTATTCTTTTTGCCTTCTCCTTAAATGTTGGTTTCACTCAATAGTTACCTTCTCGTCTCGACACACTTTCTCTCTGCTGCATTCCATTACCATAATTTCAACAAATTCACATATGCTCATGATTCCCAAATATCCTTAAGAGCTTTGACCTCTGCCATCAGAAGATGGGAATTTCCAGCAGCCAACTCAGTGGTTGTACAAGAAATTCCTTAGAGTTCTCTGGGACAAAATGTGACAATTTTGTGTCACATGATCCAGGTTGCAGTTCTGGCTCTGGGATAGCCTAGGGAAAATTCTTTAGATTCGTTGAACCTATTTCATCTTATATAAAAGGAAATAAGAATCTCTCACTAGGCCTTTGAATGATTAGGTATCCACCACAATCTCTTTATTAATTATTTGACAGATCTCTAACAAATATTTCTATTTTTATGATGATGTCCTTTGAAGGGGCCCTTTCTTTTCTTTATTCCTCTAAACCTAATTGGTCTGTCCATCCTTTTTACTCTGTAAATAAAATCTTTCTAAGATTTTTCGCTTCTTTTTGCTCAAGTTCAGGCCCTGCTTCCCCCTCTATTCTATCATATATATTGTTATTGTTATTGTCTATATATTTTTAAAGAACAGATGAGGGCAGCACTTTATGTTGGCAGTAGAATAAAGTCCAAACATTCAAGTCCCTTCGCAATCTGAATTCAAGCTTCATCAACTTACATCCGACTCTCTGCATAGACATATACCTCCCTTCTAGCTTCTACTTACTTCACGATACCCTGTTTCCCAAATATGCCAGGTATATTTGGCTTCATTTGTGGTTTTGAATGAGTTTTGTCTCAGGCAGGAAAACTCTTCTCTCCTTTCTAACTGGTGAAATTCTATTCAGCTTTTAAGATATACCTTGACTACTAACTCCTCTATAGAGTACTCTCTTCCTACTAGATTTGGAACTAAATCTTTTCTCTGGTAAATGATCACTAAAGATGATTTAGAAACTGGGACCAATATTTCCTAGCACTTAAGGCAGAAGCTCTCAAGTCAGCACTCAGATGTTACTCAGATGTTTTGTAAGCTCAAGTAGGCACTCAGATGTTATTAGAGCATGAATGTCATTAGCATATTCTAAACAGTTTAGCCACTGGTCTTATTTGCTTTTTCTAGTGACAACAAAAGTTATTAAGATTCAGAGGTTCAAGGAAGATTTTTTTTTTTAGGTTTTGAGACTTAAAATATATTTTCTAACTTATTTTCTTATAATTGACAAACAACTTGAAAACAGAAAGAAAGGAGGGAAGAAAAAGAGAGAAAATAACTCACTGGCCCACATGTCAGAATGAAAAGGAGGTTAAAGGAAGGGGGTGGGTGGGAAGTAAACCTGAAAGAATTTAAGACCCATGTAAAATAAACTGAATTTTTTCAGATTTTATTTTTGTTTGCTTGCTTATTTGTTACATGGAAGAATATTTATTTTAACAAATACTTATTTTAAACCTTTTTAGCTTAGGAATATGGCAAATGATAAAACTGAATAAGGGTCTAAGAATGGTAAGGCTGATACTAGGTATTGTGGGTCTTTGAAAATTTAAGGATTAATGAGCCCTAATTCTTTTCCAAAATTATTTACGAGCTTAAAAATATAACTTCCCTCCATCTTTAGACCAATGTCTAAATGGTATGGCCAAAAGCTAAAGTTTAAAATCTACCCTCTCCAAAAAGTCTTACCTGATAAACCAAAGTCTCCCCATTACCACTATCATTTTATTATGCCCTATTAGCTATATCTTGTATTTACATAATAATATGTGTTTGTATTAATTCTCTGTACTAGAATCTTACCTGTGTATACATTTATGTTCCCTAGTTTGTGTTTCCTCAAATTAGAAATTAAAGCTAAGACAAAATCTGCCAACCTTCTATAACTCAGGGTTAGACCTACGTAAACTATCTATCCACTCATACTCTATTCCTAATTAAAATTCATAAGTAAAACTATGGCTTCACCATTATGAAAAGTTATTTTAAAAGCTCACTAAAAGAATGATTTTGATATCATTGTTATTGTCTTTATTACTGTTATTTGACATCTTGGAGCCTCTTAGCTGTTATAATAAATTCAAATGTACAAAACATTCATGCTCTTTTATAAAACACAAATTATATAATTCATAAGTGATGTTATTCAAGGTTATGATAAGACATTCCAAAGGCACTGAAAGAGGTCCTTTCTTAGTATTTGTTTTATAGCGATGAGTAATTTAAGGATCCAGGATTTAGTTGCCAGTAGTTTTATGCATTGGCTTCTTAGTTTGTGGTTCTGAATACGAATTCATCAAAGCTTAAAAAAACAGGAAAATATTTTGATATGAAAGCTATATGAATTCACAAGGGAATGAGTTTGGTTTCTTTTCTACTTTGTAATGCAAAGAAGTGCATTTCACAAAATCAGATGAAACAAGCCATTAATTTGACAGTCTCAGTTCTCATGGCACTATTGATTCAGAAAGCTGAAAACAGTTATGGAGGCTTATTGGCTCCAATTAGGAATCGTGAAGCTTGAGGTTAGAAGAAATGAGAGTGTATTGGGAGAGGAATCATTCAGTAACTGAATCTTTCTTAACATTTTATCATGAATTGAGTATAAACTCTTGGTCTCCTGTTATTTTTCTACTTTTTCTTTTCTTGATTATATTTATGGAACTATTTTAAAATGTCCAGAATCTCATTTCAAAGTTAATTATGTCATCTTTTGGGTTGTTTTTATTAAACAAAAGATATTTATCTTCTTTTGTGAGACATTTCATGACTACAAGCTAAGAGTTTCCTGTAAGTCTTATTTAGATGTTCTCAAAAAATATTTCAATTATTTCTATATAATAATTATATATAGAAATGCCTTAGAATATACTCTTTTGATGGATTAATACAGACTTTATAGATATATACTTATTTTAGCACGTGCACCTCTTGTATGGAAATGAGTCCTGTCCTTAGAGGTATGAAACATGTTTATCCCCTTATCAATAAGAAGCCCAGCTAACTCTCATGACCACCCTTAGTGCATATAAATAATATGTATTGGCAATACTGGCCTTTAACGTTAAGATCTTAGTAAATAGTGCTACAACTAGGAAGAATTGAGGAGGAAAATGGTATTCACATTTTAAAGAACAATAACAAAACAATATAAATGATATTTATAGATGCTATTATGAAAGGCCCGCATTTCTTCAAATATTCCTTTCAGAATGTCTGTTTTTTTCCATGTTTTAACTTAGTGATAGAAATGCCATTTTCCTCTTAATTATCACAATATATTTATATCGGGTAAGTTTTCATATGTAGTGAAATGACAGGAAGACTTTTTTCTGAGGTGTGGAGATGCTGATGAGGACAGACTTGATAGCTATAGCGTCAATTATCAGTTATAAAATCCTTGCTTATCATTTGTTAACAAATGCTCCATTTAAAAACCTTTTTGACCAGCTTGGCACTATGCTAAAATTTGCCGTGCAGTGAATATAATCCAACTCTAATAGAAGATGATTGTATTTCCAAGTATATTTAAAATAGGGAAAAATAAGATTATTGTAATAAATCTTAACATCACAGCAACCAATTCATGGAGCTTAATTATGACACTACTAAATGTGAAAATCTATTCAGTGCTAGGAACACTTTTCACATTACATTCATGCTAAAGATTGGCTGTTAAGAACTCATTACTGGTATTTTTCTAAAGAGTGGTTTATTAAACACAGTTACCTAATAAGCATCTTTGGTAGTGCAAATTGCTGAAAACAGTAATGAGTCTGATTAGACTTCATTTCAATTACAACAGCTTGTCTAGCAAAAAAAAAAAATCTCTCTCTCTCTCTCTCTCTCTCTCTCTCTCTCTCTATATATATATATATATATATAATTTTTTCCCCCTTGATGCTTTGGAATCTGGCTACAAGACACTGCAGAGTTTAAAAAATAAAAAGCCACCTCTGTATTTCCTTTCCACAGTTCACTAATGAAGAGAGAATTGTTCAAGTCATCATCCAATTTACACACTGGAAAACTGGATGGACAAAAGTGGAGTCACAATCATGTTTGCTTAAAAACGGCAAGGGCTGCCTGACTAATAGTCTAATAAGGTCACCTTTAGTTTCTCTCTGCTTTTTTTTTTTCTTTAGGAATATAAAGCCATAAATGAGGTGGAGATTTAAAATGATTCATGCCTATTTGGTTGTGGAGGTTATTCTCCAGATTAATAGGCTTACCTTTCAATTATGTTTTATCCATGGATCTTCTGCTTTTAACAATACAGGAAGCTGTTGGATTATGTATGCTAATTATCAGGCTGATTTTTACAAACATACTGGAGGGAAAAACCAAGCTTTATGAACATTCACTAATATTTCAGGAAGTATAAAGGAATGTTTGTTAGATACTAAATTTGATTTTGATATTTTTAAAAGTATGTTATTTAGCTGCAGTTAACAGCTAACCTCCTATTAAATCATGCCTGGATCTTACTGCTCAAATTGAAAGAAAAAAAACTGTTAATGTAAAAAGCCTTTAAGTGATTAAGCTGTCATTGCTGTCATTCGGGTACTCTAGTAACATTTTAATGCTTGTAGGAGCTGTGGCCAGGGGTGCAATCCACTATTTTATCCACTATTTTATGCTATATTTTCTGAATAGATTCCTTTAACAATATAATATCATTTGACACTGAACTGGATAAAATAATTTCTAAGGTAATATATGAAAACAATGGCTGGATGTAGAAGCATTAAAAAAAAAAAAGGAGGTTATAATAACACATCCTCACCTGCAAAACTTCACAAGTTCTCTAAGTGGTCATGTAATGGCCTTAAGACTGAAAGTCAAGTATAAACGAATGCTCTTGCAGGCATCTGGATGCTTTCAAAAGATTTACTTAAAAGGAGACCAGTTCTAGGTATGTCAGTTCAGTGAGTAGGAATGTACTTTTAGACCTGTAATTCATCATTCTATGAATTCTCTATTCTGCTTAAAAAAAAAAAATTAAAAAAAAAAACCTGTATAGAAAACAAAAAAATCTAAATTAACAATGGGGTGCTTTCTTAAGTAACCAAGTTATTATATGCTTTAATTACTTGCTTTTCAAGGATTTTTTTTAAAACATTACATCTCAAATGATTCTAATAAGTATTTTTCTTTTTGTATGCAATTGAAAAAAAATTGTCAGTGCTTAAAATTGTATTAATATCCTTTTTGAAGAAAACTTTACACATGTAACCCAGACCTCCTCAAAAATGAGTACTCAATTAAGGAAATGAGTGTTCATAGTATATTTTTGAGGTCATAAATAAGACTTTATGTTTTATAAGTATAGAACCTTTTTGAGGTATATGACTTGGTTTGAGCCACAAGTAATAAAGATACAGCTCAAGAAAATCTTAAGTAATGCTTGCTTTTGAAAAAATACGATGTGTACCTTTTGAGATTATTAATACTAAAGCTAGTACAGCAGATCATTTTTAGGATAAAAGTAATTTTAAAACCCATTTTCTCCTTCTCTGTCATTTTTTCCTCATTTTTTTTCCTATATCCTCTCTGCAACTAACAGACATAACACATATACACATACAGGCACCTATATTTGATTTTACTGTGTATTAACTTCAGGGTTCTGGTTTTCCTGTTTGTAGAGACTTTGTGTAAATAGGATGCACACAGTCATAAGAAGTTAACAGGAGAATATGATTACTCTTTTAAAATAAGCAACCAAAATTAGCAAATTTAGAATTAAATTTCTTTCAAATTATCTTTAATTTTAAAAAATTTGTCTGGGAAAATCTCTTTTTTCCTTAAAATTATTAAGAAATACCAGAGCTTATCCATAACTAAGGAGGCCAATAAAATCATTCATGATTTGCATTAAGTATAAAATTATAGAAAAGGGTAAACCATATACAAGTAGCATCTATATAGCTTTTAACTATATTGACAGTATTAAGAGCAATTTTATTTTTAACTTCTACATTAGAGATAAACTAAACCATGTTTATTTATAACAAAAGAGAATTGAATTGAAATTAATTGTAGAGTGACAAGAAGGGTGAATGTGTATCTCATGTGGTTAGTGCCACTGGATCAACCATTTTACTCAGATCAGCCAAAGACTAAACATATTTTTTAACATAAAGTCATATTTTTTAACATAAAGTCATATTTTTTATCATAACAGTAGATGAAATCATGCAGTTAAATATTTTCATAGAGAATACAATCAAGATGGCATTTGAAGAAACAATTTCTTGACTTGTGGTCTTTCCTATTGTTAGCATTTCCCCAAGATTTTCGTTGTTGGGCACCCCCTCCAGGACAGGGAATGCCACTTTTTTTGAGAATGCTGATATCTTTTGCTTCTGTCTCATGCAGCATTCTTTGTTTTTACAAATGGACGAGCCAACAGCGCTAATGACTGGACATTCACACTGCACTTGAACAGTATTCTGTTTATCTGGAAATTAGAGCATCCCAATTACAGGTGATGCTGAGGCTTTTTTCACCAGACCACAGAATGGGGCCGGTGGGGAGAGTATGGAGAGGTGAGGAAACTTGCTGTTACTAAGAGCTCTTCACCTTTAATCCTGGACTGTGTTTATTGTATTCTAAAGCAGTTTATCTTCATATGTTGTCTTATATGAAAGAAACAACACTAAACCTACGAGAACTCATTTCATATGTAGCTTTTGCTACTGCCTTCAGATCAAAGTTATTTTCTTCAGGCTGGACTAAATTATACACAGGTCCCAGAAGTGAAGGACACTGAATTAATGCACTATGTCACCCAGTCCTGACTATAGAATATTGTTATCAAAAGTCCAAGACACTATTTTGCTATTGCATTAAAAATTAATGCATGAATTGCCAAAAAGAGAAAAATGCATAAATAACCTAAACAAATTTTTTCTGGGCTGTGCACACTTTAGAGCCACCTTAGTTCTTAAGGAGAATGGTGAAGAGTTGTATACTTATATGTAAATAATAATCTTACTCCTTTGTCTAATTTATATGGGAGAGTCCTCAGTTGTAAATAAGCAGCCTTAATTATCTATTTTGTTTTATGTAAACTGTCTTTTTAGATTAAGGTTCCAGAGGAGCACAGAAAAAAGGATGAATGCAAATTCCATCTTACATAAGGTCATGGGGCTTGGGAGAGTCTGAATTTGTTTATTGACCCACGTCAGCATGATATGTTGGGCAAAATTGAATATAGTTCAGTTTAAATATAACTAAATTGATCTTTGCATTTATATACTTGAAAGAGAATACACACACAAATAACTATTTACAAATAGCTACATGTATACATAATGATTAACATAACATTTAGCTTTGTGACCAAGGAAATTAACTAGCCATGTCATAATTCAAAGTTGGTACCATACCTATACCTGGTTTGTGTTAATTAAAAGTGCAAATTATTTTATATGGTATGATAGTATCTTGAGAACCAATTGGAATAACCTCAGGTTTTTAGGATGATGGTAATGTTATCTCAGGAGACTGCTTTTTTAAAACAAAGATTCAAAACACAGAAAATGCACAATACTTTTGCATTTAGGTTTCTCTTTCTGGATCAATCATGCAGGCAGGATACTGTGACTCTAGCATGGGGCTTTCAGGTTGCGTTAACCCCATTTATCCCTGCACGCTACAGCTCACCTGTTATTTACACACATAAGAGGGTTGATACTGTAGAACGTGGGGAGTGCTCTGTTGTGACACAGAACATACATATTCATTAGCAATGGCAGTCCCAATAGACATATGTGGTATGTCCTGATGATCTTTGTATGACAAAAAGAACTTGGGGGAGGGGTAGATGGCCTTAATGGATTAAAAACATACATGGAAAAAGGGAAAAGACTGCATGTGAAATGAAAGGCCATAAAGTCACAACTTCAAAGGTTAATTACAAAGCACTATTTAAGACTGATTATGAATTGTCTGAAATCATTCTCTTGGACAGAATAAACAAAATAACATTTGACTTAACAGGGGAAAATCAGTCCTCTTAACTACTAACTCTCAAACTCTTTCAGTTGCAGTAGTTAGTTGATGACACATGGCACTAAACGCTAAGATTCTGAGTATGAATCATCTGTATTTTTTAAATTGCATGTACATGCATAGTTGTATATTCTTTTGAATTAATCACATTAAGATATACATAGACTTTTAGACATTGCTTTTACTTGATTTAGCTTATTAGTCAATTTTTTTTATATAAATAAACTTTTGTAAAACCTACCTTCTGTGAAAAAAGAACCATAAATCTAAATTATAGTTTTTAAATATAGGGATTTTATGTGAGCATGATCATATGTTCTCTTGAATACTTTAAGTATTAGAAATTTTAAGACCCTCAAAGGAAAAAATAAGTATTTGAATTATGATTATGATTTCCTGGGTTTATTTAAGTGATAGACTGTCTATCCTGACCATATATTGAATACATGTTTAGTGGACTAAAAGCAATATTTCTTTTACCAGTGTAATTTGCTTTGCACAGTGCTTATATACATTCATAATCATAAAGGCAAGCCATCCTCTAATATCTGTCTTTCATGTTAAAAATGATGACCTATCAGACCCTAACATGCCAAGTTTCATCCTCAGAATGAAACATTATTGTCTTGTTCTGATAAATAAATATTTTGTAGCTGTGAATAAAATGCAGTGCCTTTTAGGGAAACTGATTCAGATCATAAGCTTCTCACAAATTGCATTGAATGACAAGGGTATATACCCTTCTAGTCCAGGTTATGGTGCCTGTAACATTGAATACAGGCTCTGCCTAAACCCAAAATGATGACATCAAGAACAATATCAGTTGTTTATCAAGATACGATCCACCTAACAGCTTTCTGTAAGACATAAAAAGTTTAACTTTGGAGTAACTTAAACAATCTCTCAAAAATTGTGCTAAAGCTTATGATTGATTAACAGGGGCTGCTTTACTATTAAATGAAGCTTTGGTTTTGTGGTATTAGAAACTATGGCAGATTTAAAGGAGCATAGGGAGGTAGGGATTGACATATAGAAAATAGCTAGAAAAAATATTTGACAAATCAAGGCAAAGGGGCAAATACTAATAACCAATCTGAAAACCAGTTTTTTAAAGAATAATTATTCATCATTCTATTCTGTTGTACTGACA
Source organism: Eonycteris spelaea (assembly GCA_003508835.1). Classification (NCBI taxonomy): domain Eukaryota; kingdom Metazoa; phylum Chordata; class Mammalia; order Chiroptera; family Pteropodidae; genus Eonycteris; species Eonycteris spelaea. The sequence goes on along the minus strand of PUFA01000024.1, from coordinate 1,901,861 downwards.
CTAAGTCAACAGAGAAAAAAAATTTCCCTGTGCCCATTTCCCTGTGCAGGAATGCGTATAATAAACAGTATTTGGAAATTTTTTCTTTTAAATGGACTTTTTAAAATTTTATTTTAGAGCACTGTACTTAATTTTTAAGAAAATGTAGTTAAATGAAAAAACTGGAGCTTGAAGCTTCACAGTGAAGTCATAAACTCAATTGCTCATGTGACTGGTAAATACATAAAATACCTGATGTTGCCATAGGGATTAGGGGCACTGTGACAAACTGGAGAGGACATGCCATGTCCAAAGGAGGCAGTGGGTCTTCAGATTCCGCCAACTGTTGCCAGGCAAGAATGAGGTCTCGTGTTGCAAGAACATTTAGCTTGTCTCAAAAAATGGGAAATATGGAAATACAGATTATTTTATATAAAGTTGACTGATTTTAGAATTCTGTGCTGGCCAAACAAAACATGGTCGCACAGGCTGTATACTGCCCTCAGGCTGTCAGGTGGCAGTTTTTCAGGTGGCATTTGAACTATATTTACTAAGGACCATTAAGCTAGAAATGCTTTCATGATTGTTAAAAAGGATTGCTTTATGCAAATAAAGTGAAATGGGAGGAGGGAGTAATATGCTGCAAAATGTATTATAATTTAGAGTCCTGAGGTGTGAAAGTGTGATTTAAAGAGAAAAATCATTTGACAGCATTGCTATATAATTAGAATAGCTTATTTTGAAACTGAGATTTTGAGATCATTCTTAACTGGTTTTAAACCTCTAAGAATTTGTTTCTTAGTTGTATTCTCTACAATGTTGAGTCACAGATAACATTAAAAATAAATAAAATACTATGAAAACATTTTGAATTTTTGACACCTTTTTGATTAAGGAGATCACGCTCTGTGTTTTGCTGACTATGGAAGATTTCTGTACCTTTCTTTAACCAACATTCCCACTGGAAAATTTCCTTTTTAGTAGCTGTCCTGAGGTTGAAGAAAAAGTAATTTATAAATTCTAGGAGTAATTTTACTTTTTTCTGTCTAGTCAGTTTTATTTTGTATTTAAAGCACCTCTAGCTTTTTTCAAAATGAAGGAATAACAAAAGGCATAGCCAACTGTTCACAGTTGCAAAATATTTTCACAAATATTATCACTTTAGGTAATCTTAATAACAATCCAGTAATGTATATTCTACCATTATTGTCCACATTTCATAGCTGAAAACAGTTAGTATGTACTTAAGTGACTTCACCAAAATTAGAACAAATAATGATGGTATAGAGCAAATATAGTGGCCTGATTCACAAGCTTGGTATATTCACTCTCATACTGGAACTTTGTTTTCTTCAGTTTTCTTTCTATTGCAACAATCTAGCAATACCTTCGAATAAAATGCTGTATTAGACAAAGTCGTATTCAAGCCCAAAATACACCATGTGAAGTGAAGTACTGACTGTGTAATTGAAACTGTCTTAGGGAGCAGGTCACTTTAAATTTCCCTTAATCTCTAAAATCAAAGAGGCTAATTTTTAGAATTTAAAATATTAAATTATAACGAAGACAGAAAGCTGGAAAAGTTTTATTGTCTGGTCAACAAAAACAGATTCCCTTGATTTAACTTCTTAGCATTGAATCACAAAGCTTTATACATAGTGGGCCCTCAGTTTCTTGACTAAGTTAATGGTCCCTATTCATCTTATAAAGGACTTCTAATTTTGGTGTTCTGAAGATGGAACCAAATTAACTAAATAGGATATGTCATTTCTATGCTTCTTCCCATCACCTTTCCCCTACTATTACTTTTAGATATAACATGATAATTTTGGGCTAGGAATTACCAGGAAATGGACTGCAGAAGATTTCAGATCAAATGGGCTAGTTCAAGTAATACCAGATACTGCTGTGTCGGCTTGTTGGCTTATGAGGCTGGGTATACAAAAAGGAGAATGCTGCTTAGTCTGCTCAGACATTTCATTTGCTAACCACTTCCCTTGAAGAATAATCATAGGTAGATATTACATAGGGCTAGTTTTCAGTAACAAGAAGTGTGTAGGCCCTCTCTCAGAAGGCTCTTCACTACATAAACCTGTATTTTCAATCACTGAATTTGCTACTTACTCTTCATTTGAAATATTGAGTGCTCTATGTGTTCTTCCATTTCCTACCTAGGGGATGATGAATCTATTACATTATTAGGATGAAGGGCTAGAAACTAAAATTGCTTTGTTATATTCACCTCAGGAGTAACTGTTTTCTGGAAAGAAACCTTGCTAAATATGGTATTAGATTTTTTAAAAATATATTTTAAAAAGCAGTAAGAAATGTTCAGAAATACAATAGCCCAAAGGAATGTAATAGTACGTGTAGTGATGCTGTGCAGGCCATGTGGGCACTGTGCAGCTATCCTAGAGCAAGAAAGCCCACCATGCCTGCAGGTGTTTGCCTCAGGTTCCTGCCCTTAGGAAGTAAGTCTGAGAAAACCCATAAATGAAGACAAAGTCCCTAGCAGCCAGGATTACCTCATGGGAAGCCTGAAGAAAAGAACAGCCTTTTTAGACCTGACGAGCTACTGAATAGCACATGTCTGGTGGGGTGGAGGTAGGATAGTGAGTGTCTTAATATTTCCAGGAATATGTGCTAAAAATAGATTCTAGAAAGCTTAGTCTTTGATCCAATTTCCTCCCATTCTGAAATTTGTTTTTATATCCTTCATTTTTCTATACAAGAGTTTGTCATTTTGAAGCTATGACAGAACTTTTAAGGATACCACAGTTGTTTCATTTCAAAATAAAGACCAAAATGGAGGAAGTAAAGCAATGAGGCAGCAATTTTAGTAATTAAACCTAAGTTATGAAATGGACAGTAAGGGTAACAATGGAAAATGTTATCCAAACTGCCCAGTTTTATGGGAAATAGAAACTTGTTCATTTATACATACATAAATTCATCCTATAACAATAAAATAACAAAATGCTCAGGTTTTTTACTGTAGAATCTGTCATTCTTGTGAAACATGGTAAAGTGTCTTAAAAGTAATTTTCTATTAAACATTTTGAAAACAAACACATTGCACTGTGAAATTTGCCAGCTGTACTAAGAATTTTCTAATCCTTTCAGAAATAAAAATTGATCTTTTGGAGCAATTTTTCAATTATCTTTAAAAACTATCTTTCACTTTTTTAAAAAATTTTTATTGTACCTATTTAAACTTTTTTCTAAACAGTAGTAGGAGTTATTGTCTAGAGTCACATTTCTAATAATGTTAAGATACTATTTTTTGAGGTTTTTCTCTTCATGTTCCAAAAAGAAACCATCTGAAAGCTGTTTTTTAAACCCATCTTATTATTCGGGTGCCAGGTTAAGTGACACGCATGTGCTGCTTCTTACACACAACAGCAATGTAATCAAAAGGAGCATGATTTTTTGTTCATAAAGCATTTGGCTCTATGATTTTCATACATTTCACATCAGAAACATCACCACCAATAAACAGAACAATAACAACAACAAAAATAAGTTTGGTTCTATTTTCAATTAGTATTGAAATTTAAGAAACTAATGAAAATGCTCTTTTTGCTCTCAAGGCCAAGACAACCTCCTGAATGCTAGCTTCTTCAGCTCCTACTAATATGAAGAACTAGCTCATAGTAAACTATTAACTTACATGTTCAAATATATTAATGATTTTAAAGCACTGAACAAGTACTTGTGTTTCAGAGAATGTGAAGTTTATTTAATCAAAGTTCAGTCTTTGCAGCCCCACTAAGATTGTTGTTATTTAGTATGCATCAATAAATAAACTTTCGATTATCTTGGGAAGCACATCCAAAAATAGCGTGAGAATCAATAGGCAATGGTATATCCAGTCACTGTTCCAAATAAATAATTTTGATAGACAGGATCTTTGTGTAATTTCAGATGAAATAGAAATCTTACAAAATTTAATTAGTTTTGCTAGAGTTAAACTATGCAGAAATACCAAGTGAAAATAACCAACCTACTTTATTTAAACTGTATATTCCTGTCTTTTATAGTGATTATAACTTACTAAAATGATTTTTGCATATTTTTATAAATGATTAATTTACAAGAAAAAAAGCAATTAAGCCAATACATGTGGAAGGTTGCCCATTTAAAAAAAAATTTATTCCGATTCTAAAGCAGTTTTTTCAGTGGGCATTTAAAAAATCATTTTTGTCGCGTATGTGTGTTAACTAATACTAACTATGGCTTAGCTCAGCTAACTGAGAAGTCATGCCCTTTAATGTGTGTGTTGTGTTGCATTTCTTGTGTAGGCAATTACATTGCCTATGACGCCTAAATTATTTTCTGAAACCTTGTGTCAAGACACTTATTCAAATATTTCTTCTGTATCAATCTAATCAAAGTCTTACTCATAATATGTGTGTTCTTATTTTCTCAACTCTATTTTGATAAGCTTTTAAAGAAAAAAAATCCTAATAGAAAATCCTTGGAAATAATTTACAGGACTAATAAATTTGTAGGCCTTCTAGACAGTTCTACATTATAGTCACATTAATATTCTCTCCTTTTTATAAGGCTTGAAGTAAGTCCCATGACACTAGAAGAATTTAGATACTGATTACTTGCGATTGGTTCCTGGTGATTTGCTCTTAATAATTTCCAGTCGAATTTAATGAAAGTATGATTCCTGAAATGCTGTTTCATTAAAATTGCATCTTTTCCCCTTTAAGTGTGGTTTCGATCATTTCACCCATTTTGCAGTGTGTTTTCCTCCTCCTTAAAAAATAATGGCTAAGAAAGCAGAAACAATTAAGAATATCACTTTAGTTCTTCCTAGAGCTCACACCTAGAGCTTCTCTGAGTAAAATGATGAAAGCTTCCCTTCATCCAGTTTTACAAATTTTTTCCCCAATTTGATGAGATTGGTTTTAAAAGACGAGAGTTTAAAAAGGGAAATATGAAGATTTAGGAGTGAGGGAAACTGAAGAATCTGTTGCATGTACAAGAGAAGCAAGGTCTTTAGTATTTTTACTAAAAGTATATATATGTGTGTGTGTGTGTGTGTGTGTATACATGTATGCAACGCTTGATTAAGTTATACTGTGCAGCTTTCAGACTTAATTTAACTGAGATGGCGATTTGCAAATGAATATCTACATGGATCCTTTTTAAAAATCCAAATGCAAATGAGTACAACTGCAGTAAAATATATTTGCAAATGAATCCTGTTGCTTTATTCATTTATTGTGTAATTACTGCAATCCTTCCCACCTTGTTTTCAGTATTTCTTAATCATTAAGTCAAGCATGACAGCAGTGCCAGCCCTGGCATGATTCTCTTTGACTAAAACCTTGTAAATTAACACAATTAGCACAGCATCATCCTGCTAATTAACTTCCAGTGTCTGGTGCAGTGGTTTTGCAAACAAGAAAGACGGAGTCAGAAGGGAATCAACATGCCATTCTGTTACCAAACTCTGTGCTATGTTCAGTTTAGCTCAGTAAGTCAAAGCTGGCCATGTCAGAAGCCAGAGCCAGGCAATGAAGAGCTAAAGGGTATGAAGGAGGAAAGCAGAAGGGGGTAGGAGCTGTCAAAATAGACTGGGTAATTCAGAAGGGAGCTGATGCCACAGATGCTCCATTTAGACCAGGCCTCCTCCTTATCAAGGAGTCTCTGCCAGAGGGCACAAGACAGTTTGCAAAATTCACTTTGGGTAATACAAAGGAGATTAAGGAGGCTTGCTTAATATAGCTGTACCAAAATAGGAAGTGTTCGAAACCAGCAGAGATTATAATAGGATGAGCCAGCATTGGGAAATAGAACAGGGTTCCAGTGCTCTTCTTTCTGTAACTAACTATATGTGAGTCCTTGATGGTACACTATAAATTCTTTTGGGTACTGGTTCTCTAATCTGTGAAATGAGGTAATTTCTAAGGTCTCTTTAAACTATAAAACTTAAATAATTTTAACTCCTTAGTATTTTCTCATTTTCTCACCTTATTTTATAGTTTGCTAGTCACCTTGCTTCAGTTAGTAACCTAGCAGATAACAGAAATACCCATAGTATCTCATTATCTAGTTGTGCCTGTCCAGTTCCTGCCACACACTGCTTCCCATAGAAATGTAGTTAGAATCTAGATTCTCCTCTTCTTCTTCTCTCATTCTTTCTTCTTCCCTTTCACCTATGTTTTCTCTTTATATATAATATTTATATTATATATAGATAGAGAAGTATCTGGCATATGTATATATACATGTGTGTATATGTGTGTGTATTCATTCTTACCTCGTGTGTTGTGTGTTGTGTATATCCTCACCTCTTAGAAATTCAGAGGCTATAAGGCAGAGAGAAGGATCATAAGGAAGGAGAATGCTAGCTAGAAGACCGACAGACAAGTGATGCTTGTTTTTTTTTTTTTCAGACTCAACAACAGAACTGAGAGGCAGAAAGGAGCCAGTTGTAATTCATACCGAGTTGTAGGCTTTGTGCGATGAAAGCGATGGAGCGCTGCCTGGGAGATTGCTTTGCTGCACTCCACGAAGCAGATTTGAAACTGTCGTGGACCACTTTAGATGAGAGTTGGATTATGGAATGACCTGCTATGTCTGTGTCATATTGTTCTGTGCAGGGAGCATTATACTGTGCTAACTAGGTGTTCAGTACCAAATAAGAGAGGTATCCTAGATGTGATCTGTCAGCTGTGTCTCATTTTTATATTGGTTAAAATATAAAACAGAAACTGTGATATGGAGAGACAGAATAGCTAGATATTACACATGCTAATATTATAACTTGCTAGATATTTAAAATGTATGCATATTTCAATATAAGAACCAGTGATTGGATTCTAACTTGACAGAAATGTGTGTGTACATATATGTGTGTTTTTCTGTGTAGCAAAATTTTTGATAGGCTTAACAGAAATAGATTTGCTTATTACTTAAAAATAAAAAAAAATCAGGTCTTCTACAGAGTTTTTATTTAAATTCAGTTTTTATACAGGGCCAATTTTCAGTCCATTTTAAAGTATGCATATTATAGAGATCATAATAGGTATTATAAGCTGGGCAAATCCTTTATATTATTAGTAGAAAATAATAGGTAACAAAAGAAGTTGGAGGGAAAAAACTTTGACAGTTTTGATAAGTATTTAAGTAATTTAACATTTTTCCCCAAAAATCCTTAGGCTTGAAGATGCAGTGGACGCCGGAGCATGCCCAGTGGCCAGAACAGCACTTTGACATCACCTCAACCACTCGGTCTCCTGCCCACAAAGTTGAAGCCTATAGAGGTCATTTGCAGCGCACCTATCAGTATGCCTGGGCGAATGATGACATATCTGCTCTGACTGCATCCAACCTACTAAAAAAATATGCAGAGAAGTATTCTGGCATTTTGGAAGGCCCTGTGGACCGACCTGTACTCAGCAATTACTCAGATGCACCATCAGGACTAGTGAATGGTCGGAAAAATGAAAGCGAGCCCTGGCAGCCTTCCTTGAATTCAGAGGCCGTTTATCCCATGAACTGTGTTCCAGATGTTATCACTGCCAGCAAAGCTGGCGTCAGTTCAGCCCTCCCTCCAGCAGATGTCTCTGCAAGTATAGGGAGCTCTCCTGGGGTGGCCAGCAACCTGACAGAACCTAGTTATTCAAGTAGTACCTGTGGAAGCCACACTGTACCTAGTCTTCATGCAGGGCTCCCATCTCAGGAATACGCCCCAGGATACAACGGATCATATTTGCATTCGACTTACAGTAGCCAGCCAGCACCTGCACTTCCTTCACCTCATCCATCTCCTTTGCATAGCTCTGGGCTCCTACAGCCACCACCACCACCTCCTCCGCCACCAGCCCTGGTCCCAGGCTACAATGGGACTTCTAACCTCTCCAGTTACAGCTATCCTCTGCTAGCTATCCTCCTCAGACTGCTGTGGGATCAGGGTACAGCCCTGGGGGTGCACCTCCTCCTCCTTCAGCATACCTGCCTTCAGGAATTCCTGCTCCTACACCCCTGCCCCCACCACTGTTCCTGGCTATACCTACCAGGGTCACAGTTTGACACCTATTGCACCCTCAGCCCTGACAAACAGTTCGGCAAGTTCTCTCAAAAGGAAAGCTTTCTATATGGCAGGGCAAGGAGATATGGACTCCAGTTACGGAAATTACAGCTATGGCCAACAGAGATCTACACAGAGTCCTATGTACAGAATGCCCGACAACAGCATTTCAAACTCAAATCGGGGGAATGGCTTTGACAGAAGTGCTGAGACATCATCCTTAGCATTTAAGCCAACGAAGCAGCTAATGTCCTCTGAACAGCAAAGAAAATTCAGCAGCCAGTCCAGTAGGGCTCTGACCCCTCCTTCCTACAGTACTGCTAAAAATTCATTGGGATCAAGATCCAGCGAATCCTTTGGGAAGTACACATCGCCAGTAATGAGTGAGCATGGGGATGAGCACCGGCAGCTCCTCTCTCACCCAATGCAAGGCCCTGGACTCCGTGCAGCTACCTCATCCAACCACTCTGTGGACGAGCAACTGAAGAACACTGACACGCACCTCATTGACCTGGTAACCAATGAGATTATCACCCAAGGACCACCAGTGGACTGGAACGACATTGCTGGTCTTGACCTGGTAAAGGCTGTCATTAAAGAGGAGGTTTTATGGCCAGTGTTGAGGTCAGATGCATTCAGTGGACTGACGGCCTTACCTCGGAGCATCCTTTTATTTGGGCCTCGGGGAACAGGCAAAACATTATTGGGCAGATGCATAGCTAGTCAGCTGGGGGCCACATTTTTCAAAATTGCTGGTTCTGGACTAGTTGCCAAGTGGTTAGGAGAAGCAGAGAAAATTATCCATGCCTCTTTTCTTGTGGCCAGGTGTCGCCAGCCTTCAGTGATTTTTGTCAGTGACATTGACATGCTTCTCTCCTCTCAAGTGAGTGAGGAACACAGTCCAGTCAGTCGGATGAGAACCGAATTTCTGATGCAACTGGACACTGTACTAACATCGGCTGAGGACCAAATTGTAGTAATTTGTGCCACCAGTAAACCAGAAGAAATAGATGAATCTCTTCGGAGGTACTTCATGAAACGACTTTTAATCCCACTTCCTGACAGCACAGCGAGGCACCAGATAATAGTACAACTGCTCTCACAGCACAATTACTGTCTCAATGACAAGGAGTTTGCACTGCTCGTCCAGCGCACAGAAGGCTTTTCTGGACTAGACGTGGCCCATTTGTGTCAGGAAGCAGCGGTGGGCCCCCTCCATGCCATGCCAGCCACAGACCTTTCAGCCATTATGCCCAGCCAGTTGAGGCCCATTACATATCAAGACTTTGAAAATGCTTTCTGCAAGATTCAGCCTAGCATATCTCAAAAAGAGCTTGATATGTATGTTGAATGGAACAAAATGTTTGGTTGCAGTCAGTGATAACTTCTTTAAAAAAAGTGTAATGAATGTTGGCACACACACATAAAACCTGCTACATAGGGTATAGAGCCCCTTTTCAGTAGTGTTCAAATTGCAAAGGATACTGGGGAAGACGAAGATTAAGTTGAATCTTTAGAGTCAGGGTAGATGTGGAGGAAAAATGCATCAAACGAGAGCTTCCGATTTGAAAGCCCCAGATGACAGAAAGCATCCGTGGATGCTCAGTTCGGTTCAAGCTAGACAGCACTCACCAAGGAGCAAGGTGCAAGTATGTTGACTTCAGAAGGACATGAACCTCGTGTGTTGATTCCATTCTGCTGTTCTTGAGATTTAGTTGCTGTCAAGTGCCTGGAGTGGTGCTTTATTTTTTGTTTGCCTCACAATTACATTGGTGGCATGTGCTAATATAAAGAGCTTTAACTTCAAACATTATTGGACTAAGAGAGATGAACGGTTGTGTTATGACAGAAAACCAGATTTTTGCCATTTTAAGAGCAACAGTATTCCTCAATCCTGTCTGTTCTGCAGTATTAAGCTAAGAACAGGTAAAACAGGGTAACGGTAATCTGGACCTTAATTTCTGCAGTTCATTTCTTTTAATGTTCGTGTCTGCAAAAACTCAGGAAAGCGATTGTGATTTGTACAGTACCTCAAAGGAATGTGTTAAAAGCACTATGTACTGCTGAGAGTAATGGGATAGGCTTCAATGTTACTTTATATTAAAATGTATGTTTACCTCAAAAATTGGAAAATAGCAAGGAAAATTACTTTGAATGTATCCAGAAAAATACTGACATGTGATACAACTGAATATTTACAATTTAAAGTAGAAATGAAAGGATTTTTTTGAAGGTTCTTTTACTAATTATGGGGTATTGACCAGAGCAGAATAATTCTTTATGTCAGTAACTGCAAGAGTTCTTCATACATTGCTCCTTGATAATGAAGTGAAAATGTTCTTAAAAGGTACACTGGTTAATGGAAAGCTACTTATTCAGTTTGTGTTAGTGTCTAGAACAGTCAACCACAAGACCTGTTTAGGACCCCGAAAGTCACAGTACCTAAACACTAGGACTGAGTTTTATTGCATAGGTGGTGGTGGTGGTGATGGTGGTGGTAGTTTGCAAATTCTCTTAAAACTTCTGGGAATGGTGTCATTCTATTCACTAATCTAACTTACAGGCTTGCCATGCTGTTTGATAGAATGCAGAAGATAGCAGCCAGAACAAACAAGTAATTAAATAAATAAACACAAAAATACAACCAACCAATATACCCACAGAGAACATCTACACCCCTCTCCTTTTTGACTCCTCTCGTCAGTGCAATTTTGCTTCTCATTTTGAAATCTTCTGGGCTGTAGTGCTCCCACATTCATTTCTACCTCAGTTTTGTTAACATTTCTCTTGTAAAGTAGAAAATTGGAAGTGCACACATACATACACGCGCGTGCACGCTCGCGCTAGCTTGCCAAACATGTTACTTTGTTTTCTTCCATCTTTTCCCATGAATCTAGTTTCCAAATATATTAGTCTTCCTGCTTACTTCCACCTGAGTCTGCCCCTTCCCCAATAGCATATGTGGCATTTTTCTTAATTTTCCATTCTTCTACTGCTCCCCACCAAGTTGTTCTTTGTATCCTTTAATGCTTTATGTACAACTTTTCATTGATAGCTGACTAGTGCTCGGCAATGCCTCTGAACAGACACAGTGTAGGCTGTAGCTTTCCAAAGCCACTGCCCGTGCATAAGCAGAACAGCCTGGCTTTTTGAATGTATTTTTCCTGTTATTTTTTTTTCCCTTCCTTTTTTTTTTTTTTTTTTTTTTTTTAGTTGAGAGATGCAGTAACAAAACTGTGGAAAAGCACTGGCATTTTATGTATTCAAAAAGTGATGTACATTTTTTAAAATTTTAAATAAATGCAATGGGAAGCCCCAAGAAAGTTTTCTGTTATTGTTTTTTTCCTTCAAATATTTTTACTGATTTCATCCACAATGTCAAATTCTCTGAAACATAACATAGAGAAAGCTAATGAGAACTTCATGATATTTCTGAAATTTTGATGCTTGATCATTACTCCTCTTTTTTATTTTTCATGTTCCTGAAAAGTGAGCAAATGAACCAGAATCTATGAATTAAAACTGTGCTTATATATAAATATTCCATATTTAAAAAGCAGTGCCTTTCATTAAGGATACAAAAAATAATATTTAAGTACATCCTCTGCTTTTCACAAGTGAATAAATGCTACAATCATATTCTGGCTCTACCCTGCACACCCTTTGTTGTAAGGAAATTCTAATATCCCCATTAACTAGTAGGTTCATATTGATCTCACTGACAAGTTTACTTTTACATAGTGCTGACCTATTTTCTGTCTTTTAGACATTATATTTCATTTCCTCCAACATGCTGTGTTCACTTGAAAGCAACAGGCAAGTTTGACAAACCCAGTCTTATTTAGACAACTTTGGAAAATCCAATATGATCCACATTTTTTGTGGCTAGTAAGAGTTAATGCCAAATACATGACTGCACTATTGTGTTTTACACTCATTTATAAAACTGAAAATAAAGTCATACACATTGGCTTTTATCTTTTAATGACTTAAAAATTACTTTGAGACATGAGTGGTCAAAAATCCTATATTTAGGTAGAAGCTAAAGTCATGTGTGATTTTAATTTAGCCTCACAAATTCTAGGATTTGATTTCTTAGGAAATTGGGCATGCTGAAGAAATGAAGATCTGCTGGGGGAGATAAGGCTGACCTTTGAGTAGATAGTGCTCTCCAGTGATTCTTTGATTCTGCGTGATAGCATTACGAGCTCTTCTATGGACTAGCCTAATAATGAGCTCTTTTCTGACCATCCCTTTTGGAGGTTGGGTGGGGGTGGAGCACCACACCCTCAGTGGTGAATGTGCAATCAGTAATAGTACAACCAAGTAATCGGGCTTTGTACTCTTGGCCTCTTTAGACTGCTAAGAATTTGGAGAAGGCTACTAATGAAGGTAAGGTAATGAGCCAGTCTAAATCTCTTGCCATCCGGCCAGGAGATTTGAGCCAGTCCATATAACAGCCCCTAATTCTCTTCTTCACAACTGCAATAACATTTCCAACAGGGACAAAAAGGAAGTGAAGGAAATTACTTCAGAAAGATCAATAGAAATTCAAGAGTTAGTTCATAACAACCATACGTATGACACAAATGGAAATACTCTACACTTCTGGCATGCTTCTCACCAAAATATTTAGAACATTAGTGACAATATGGAAAACTTTGCTGACTGAGCAGATCAATGGAATGTGAAGGCAGTATACTTTAAGGCAATTTACTTTCACACAGAATGTTTATCTATTAGTCAGTTTGTATTCTACTCAAATGCGGATAGACGGGTATAATGTTTTCTTGTGCATTTGAAACCTATCAAGGAGAAAATAAACCATTCCACTAAAATACACAGGCCAAACACCATCTGGGCAAGTGATAAAAGCTATCCAGAGGCTATGCTATATAAAATAGCAAGGTCAATTTACATAGGTTGCATAGTACTTGGCTATGCAGTTTTCAAAAGACTACATCCAAGAAAGTCCAAATTAATTCCTAAAATAGGTCTTTGTAAATTTAAATAGATTTGTGGGTTGGAAAATACCTTTTGGAGGCATTTAGAATTTCTTTCTCTGAAAATGTGTCCAACTCTAAGCAGAAAGCTACTTCTATAATCCCATTTTCATGTTTCTTAACAAGAACTGGGGATCATGATCACTGAAACTGTATTTTGCAAAGTGAAAGGGACACAGTTTGTTGAACTATTAAGGCCACTAAAGTTCTTATATATATATATATATATAAAAATTTGTGTGTTTGTGTGCGTTTGTGTGTTTGCTGATTTCACCACCACCTATCTGAACTTTAAAACTAACATCTATGTTACATTCAGAAGCAACTGTTTACTTCTTTCTTCATATATGCAGAGATATACATGACCATTTTACAGTTCAGTGTTTTAATTTTTTTTCTATTGATAAGTCTTCAGTTGTTGTTGAATCACCTGCCGATTTTCATATGAAGCACATTAGCAAACATGGAGCTATTAGTATTTCAGAATTCAAAACCAGCTATGCTTGTAACTAACCGACACATGAACTAAAGCTCACACTCTGCTAAGACCTCTGGTTGACATTCGATTTTGAACCTGCCAGATGTATTTGTGTGAACCAGGGATACTGCATCTTTAATGAACAAGTCTCTCCTCTTTCCCCTGTTTTTAAATACAACACAAGCAGTGTAGCACTAGGCACTGCAATTGTCAAAGACAATTAGACTGAAAGCAGGAAAATTTCACCTCCCTGTCTCAGTGATATGTAGAATGTCGGCAGCATGGGTCAGCCTTGCCACAGAGTTGTGTGAGAATATATGAATCAGTCCTATAGAATGTTAAATATTTATAAAATGGTTCTGTAGTACACCAAGGTTGGGAGCACATTCATTTTTTCTTGTTTTATGATACAAAAAAGCAAAAGTTTATTTCTAGGTTTAAACTTAGTCTCTCTCTCTCTCTCTCTCTCTCTCTCTCTCTCTCTCTCCCTCTCTCTCCCCTCTGTGTGTGTGTGTGTGTGCATGTGCGTGTGTGTGTGTGTGTGTGTGTGTGTGTGTGGTGTATTTCCTTGTTGGATTATATACAGTTGCTAGAGAATATTCATTTTCTTTTTTCATCTGACGTATATTCAAACATTGTTCTTTATAACCATTTCTACCTCATTGCTACATATTGTACATGTAGTATTTATTTGTTGTCTTTTTTTGAATGTCATGCATTTCGTAAGAAAAAGACTTGTCCTTGAACTTGAACAGTCTACCTCAGAAAGACTGTCTTTACACTGAACAGTATTAGCAACCTAAATGATAAAACGCATTAGCGAAGTGTGGCAGGGTAGATAATGCACGAGT